>JAOUZG010007547.1:6006662-6043112 GCA_026289955.1 Argiope argentata | reverse complement strand
ATTATCTGAAGGGTCTAATTTTTGGAAGATTTATTTAGACTCCTACAGAAATAATTGGGGCAGTTTTTCAAAAGCTCCATAGATGGCGTGGTTCTGGAATGTTGTGCTAATTAAAATTAGCGTCCTCTGGGAAATGATCTAACCTTTTACAATTCTTGCTTTGAATTACATCTATCATCGGGTGTTGACAAAACAAAATGAAAAAATAGTTCCGTGTGGTATCCTACATATATAAATCAAAAATTATTTGAACTAATTATTAAAATCCAATCTTAAGTTTCTAAAATTTGTATATAATTTTCTACATAAACTTCTGCTTTCTTCCAGCCTTAAATAAACATAAAAGCGTATGAGTCGCAATTTTAAGAAGCTTCACAAAGCATTTAAAGACATTTAGTTTGTGAATATATTTCCTTTCTATCCCAAAGTACCCAACGAATAATTTATACAACATAATAAAATGTGAAAAATTTCGGAATTAACGAATTTTACATTTTTTCACTAAGGCATTTTTGTAATTTTTGTTTGTTTGTTTGTTTTTGGCCAAGTCGCATTATTTATTTATCACTAGCTCGTGCTCGAACTAAGTAGACTGCGGGTTTAAAAAGCATGTATGCAATGGCGCAGTTTCCGAGTAACAAAAGTATCGCGTGAGGAAGTTAATTATCCACACACGGAAGATTTGGCTATTTGCTCTCTTGCATATGACGTGATAAGCCATGCATATTTCACTGGAAAATGCAAGTCTGTTATTGTTAATAATACATTATTAAACAATGAAAGTTGTTTATTGTTAATGAACTTGAATAACTTTCTGCAATTTCTGAATTTCAGTTATTTAAAAAAAAGCTTTTTTCTGTTGATGAAATTGATTTTAGTTTTCCAATCCAGTTATGTATTTCATTCTAAGGTTCGTTACCTTTCTGGGTATTAAAAATATAAAAGTTAAAATTATAAAATTTATCAAAATATAAAATCTCCGATTATCAAAGAAATTATTTAAAAGTAAATGCATTAGTATATGTTTTTCTCTGTAGTACATTTCTAATAAAATCGATATATGAACTTGTAATGATAAAGAAAAGACGTTCTGTAGGGAGAAATTTTCCTTGCATAAAGCTCTCCAGTGCTCACAACTGCACAAAAGGCCCGCACGCAACTGCATTTCAAATTTACGTCATTAATACAAACACTTATAAATACTGTAATTTATTTATAAAATAATAAAGCCAGATCCCAGTATTTCTTAATGAAAGAAAATGAATTCGTTCCTCGACATATGACAATATTAGTTGTTTAGATGTGAATCTGGGCTTATAGAAAATAATTAATATCAAAATAAATTGACCAATGTTTCACTATCAGAATAAATTTAGTTATTTTAAAGTAAATGCAAAAAAGATTCTGTTTTGTTTCATTGTATTTTATTATTATTATACCTCCTATTTGTATCAGGATTTTCATGATATGAAAATGATCTTATGCTTAAGAAATGTACTATTTATATTATAGTCAATTCATCCTATTGCTTATTTCGAAGAAGCAATTGTCTCTTAATCGTTTTCATATTTATTTGAAATGAATAAATATCATATGCATGCATATTGCTTACAATGATAATTTTTGTTTATAAAACGTAATTATCAATTCCTCTTGCTACGTGATATTTATATAGTTAAATGAAAAATTTTAAAATATCTAAAAAAGGTTCTTTTATAGCCAGGGCCTGACTAAGGCAGAGGCAGTTGCCCCGGGCCCCACATAACTGGGGCCCCCAAATCGAATAAAAGTTTTATTTTGAGTTTCCTTCTTTCACAAATGTTCTTCATTATTAAAGTAGTAAAGCAGGGGGGGGGGGCAAAAAATTGTTTGCTCCGTGACCCAACTAGGCTAAGTCGGGCCCTGTTTACAGCTCTAATACATTTAGGGAGTAAGTCTTAGTTTGAAGGTATTTCATATCCTATAAATAAATATATTTAGGTGTTTCATTGATGATATTTATCACGCAGCAATATCATATTTCGAAATTTAACATTTTTTTAAAAAACTTAAGTGGCAGGTATAAATAAGACAGCACTCAGCAAAGAAACCACAAATTAAAGTCTCGAAAATGAATGCGATTAAAATACATCTATCTATCTCTCTTTCTTTTACTACGATATTATTTTAGCTTCGAGGCGCTATTGCAAAATATCAAGACGACACCCTTTTCTTGATTTTGGCGCTTGTTATGATTAATCAGTGTGGAGGCCACTTGATCTACGTCGCAGAACTGAAATCTAGAACAAGGGGTAGGGTGGAAAAGTTGACCTTCAGAATGAAATTTAACTACATCCCTCGTCATACAATGAAGTGTGCGAACTTGCATTTCGCGTTCTTTTAAGACTGACTTGACTCTAGATAAGCAAGAACAAGGCCACACCTTTCATTTATAGAAAGGCGGAAAAAGCACATTGAAAGTTCGACAGACACTTGAATCTTTTGCAAATTTCATTACAGAGGAAATAATTTCCATACTTTAAGTGGACTTGAGGAAAATTTCGATGCATATGCCAATCAATTTACTGTCACCTCTATCACTTGCAAACTTAAAAAAAAAAAAAAAAAAAAAAAAAAACCAGGATCAATTTGGAGTTGCTATGCTGTAATATTTTTAGGTATTTGAATAAGTAGACCTAGATAGTTCCTGGATCATTTAATTTCAACCAAAAGCTCCCCATTGCGCATATTTTGTATATGATGGGAAGAAAACTGGTTTCACGTTAATGGTTGAAAATTTGAAAAATTTCTTTATTTTATGATGATATGATTTATTCGAAGCCTGTTACATTCGGCTTAATTAAACTTGTTACATTATTTTCCGATTATTTTACTACTAGAAGTGGACCTTTTAGTTTAGATAATAAGTGAAGTAATAAGTCCGCTATTGTAATTTAGATAATAAGTCCACTAAATATGTAAAAAATAGAGGAATGAGTCAAAATAAGGTTTTTCGGAAAACTTGCAAATCATCCATAAAGCCAGTAAATAAAGGGGCTCTTCAGACGAAACAGGATTCGAATTAACAATTCTTGTATGATAAATCTGATATTCTGCCTCTTGATTCTCGCTCTCCGAAGTGAAGATATGTGTCATTGAATATTAAAACTTCTTTCATTATTTCCGCATATATTTCAAGATGAGAATTTCCAGACACAACCGCAATGCATTCCTAATGAAAATGATATCCATGATGGTTGTAATAATCCATACTTTTTACAACAATAAGGAAGACCACAAAAGTAGCTGCTCTCAGATTTTCTATCAGATTTTGCTATGAGAAGCTATCAAATGAAATAATGTTCCAAATAAGCATTCTCGGCTCATTTGGTCGATTAACCAAAAGTTAAGAATGTATAAATTGACAATAATTTCATCGAAGAAATACATCTAAAGCCACTCAAATTCAATTGGAAATTTCGCTTCTGAAAGGACTTTTGCAGAAATTATTATATTTGATCGCTGTACTATGCTCATTAACCCCTTAACCGGTTTATTTTCCTTACTATCTAATAAGATGACATCTTCTATTTTAGGAATATTTTTTTATTTTGATTCAAATGGAAATCCATGGAATACTTGGCTTATCTACGTATTCGAAGTTATTTTACTATTGAATTATAATTGTTATGAATGATTTATTTTTTGTTTACAACTATCAAAATTCGATAAATCAATGCACGTACGGCGTACGGGTAAACCGGTTAAGGGGTTAATTAGTTCATTCTATAGATGTGAATGTTCCCAATAGTTGCGATATGAAATTCCATCATTATGCGATCACTTTCTCAAAGAAATCGTTGATATTTTCTAAACGTCACGTAACTTTCCGAGATTTATTTCTTAAATAATTTCTTATAAAAATACATAATTTGAAAAAAAAGTTGTAGTTTCTCCTCTTTAATAACACTAGTACATTATTTAAAAAATTAAATTTCAGAAATGTAATAGATAGAAACAAGCCTAAACAAAGGCGTAATATATATATAAAATTTAAATTTTAATTAATTTCCACAGTTTTATCTTAATTCAAACCCCATATCAACTTAATTCTAAAATGTTCTCTTATTTTCTGATCCAGTTCAATCCTTTATTTATTTATTTAATACTACAGGAGCTCTATAAATCTGCTTTAATCAGCACTTTCACACATTCCAAATGGAAGGGATAAAAATTTGTCAAGCTAAGAAAATTCTTTTAAAAGATACTTATATTTTTCCAAAATTTACCCGTGTCAAAAAAATCCCTATCAGAATCTCATTGTATGAACTCACTTTGGAAGAATATTACGGTCTCTTTTCGCTTTTATGCTCTTCTCTTGTGTCGTGGACTGACATATCTCGTTGCTTTTTCTTAGTACATAAATTATGCTTCCCGAAATTGAAATAAATTTGAAGTTTTAAAATTTCCAAAATGTCTTCTCTTTTTCTAGACCACGAAACTGCTATGCCATATATATATATATATATATATATATATATATATATATATATATATACACAAAAGAATAATAATCTTTTTTTAAAGAACAGAAAATTGTTTTATTTTAATATTCTTCTACGCAAAAATATACTTATACTCTAGCACACAAAATAAGGATTTCCAAAAAGGAGTAGAAAGTATTCTTTTACATGCTAGCAAAATGTAAATTAAAATAAATACTGAAATATTTTTTTAAAATTAAATTAGTCATTAACCATGGGACAAATTTCAGAAATACCAAAAAGTGAAATAAGATACTATCCCCATCAGGATGTGGTTATTATTATTATTATTTTAAGGCTATGCTATATAAGAAAAGCAAAATGAGCTCACAATTGCATTAGCACAAAGAATTTTTCATCTTATGAATAACAGACGAACGCCCTCTTTATAACTGAAGGTTTCACCTTCAAAATTGTTACTTTTTGGATCGTTTCGGCAATGGAAAAATGAAAGCCACTGGTGAATGCAAGTGTTTACGGATCCATTTTGAAGGACATGTTTGTTTTGAATAATTCAAAAGCATATAAACAGTAATTTTTTTTGTTGCAATTCATATCTTAGTTGGGTTTCCTCAATGAACTTATATGCATTTCATACAATTTAATAGTAAGGTTTTTTAAAAAATAAATAAGTAAAAGTTGCATAGGTTATCAAGGATTCGACATTTTAAAAGTAACGTTTTGAATTCTAGTTTTACAGTTTTGCGTCAGCAAATAAAGTAAATCAAACATAAAGACCCATTTTAGAAGTGATGGTGCCCGAGTTTAATAATATATTTTGAAATATGCTGCTAATATCAAAATTTATGAAAGTGATGATGATCTCGCGTCCGCTTTACAACGGAAAGAAAAGGAGCAATAACTTCTGAGGGTATGGACCCCTGAGCACCCGAGGGCAGAGGTCTGACTTTCATTTCATATGAGGATGACACACACACACATTCCCTTGCATAGTCTCTTTTTACAAGGGGGGCACATTCACACAACTCACAGATAGTACACAGAAGAATAACCATGCCCTAACTGGAACTCGAACTTGGGACTCCCATATCACGGGGAAGACGCGCTACCCCTATGCCAGTACGCCGGCCTTTATGAAAGTAATAAGGTTAGTTGTAATTAGTAATAAAAATGACCATCCCTTATATCTGCAAATTGTATATTAAGTGCTGAAATAGGAATATGGGAGAACAAAAGACTGAGGTTGAGGTCATATTTTATTTGTTAGTAATACATGAATTAACTTTAATGTAAATTTGGTCATTGTTCATTTTTATTTATTTTAAAGTTTAAAAAAGTATTTCAACAAATAATAAGTTAGTTGATGGCCCAAGGCCACTTCTCTGATGGAAGGAGAAGTATCTAGCTTATTTATTAAGCCGCTTGAGTTAAAAATTGTCATCAATTTAGGCGAGTAATAAATTCGTAAAAAATACAAATCTATAAATTATAAAACATATAAAGACAGTTCCTATTAGCCTTCTATCAAATACAAATGGTCAAGTTCTGATTTGTTTCATTATGGCCACTTAGTTATTTCAAGTACCAAACATGTGGTTAAATAATATCGGTGCAAAAGTGACAGTCAAACCGCAAAATAAGGTCTCCAACTCTGTAACTGAGCTTATATCAATAGATTAATTTCGTCACTTTCCCAACATAGCTGACTAAGCTCTATCATAATTACGGATTCACATTTAAAATTGTACTTTTTTTTTCTTGATAAAATGTATTTCATCAAAATTTATCGACACAATGTTAATAACATTTATATGGTCGCCCAAGATTGCAACTATTAATGATTGGTTTAGTCATGCTAATTAGCAATGAAAAATTACATCATCGCAAAAAAAAAAAAGAAAAATATATATAGTATTTTAAAAGTGAAATATTATTTATACCATATTATTTTATACTATACTTGAGCAACAAATATTGAGCGTTCTGACAGGTTAGCTTACATTAAAGTGGCAAAATTGGTTCAGCTGTTGATGCTAAAGAATCTGTCAATCTTTTATTTTTCAATATTTCTCGAAACGAGAGAAAAGAGGTCGAGGAACTTTGTTGACTTATTTCGGGAAATATGAAACAAACATTTCCTTGATCCGCACAATAACTATGGAAAGAAATCTGTTTATGTTCTCCTCGCAGAGAATGTACAGTAAAGTATGGGTTTTTTTCCCCTGCATTTTTTTTTTTTTTTTTTTTTTTTTTTTGAAAATGGCAAGTGAAGAGCAGATGATGATTGATGACATATCTAGAGATTATGAGTTTCCATATGCAATAAAAGGTTTGGAAACCAGTTGAATGGTTCGGGCTGGCGAAATCCCTCGAGTGATTTTTAACAGTAGACAAAGTACAGAGGAAGAAGAGGCCCTTCCCCTATTTATCTCAAAACGTGGAGGGTATAGAAGAGCAGTCGATCTTTGATGACATATCTAGAAATCATGAATCTTATGTGAAAAAAAATGTTGAAGTCGAACCAATGTTTTGCAGGGAGGGCACGAATTCTTTTGTTTGTTTTCCTTATTATTTTAAATATAGATAGCAGCATTTTCAACAAAACTTTCCAATTTCATTGTCTTTTTCTCTCTCTCTCTTTTAAAGCGTTTTCGTTTTCATTTATAGGTAAATTCGTTTTGATCGTTGAAATTTGATTTTCTGGTTTTAATTTCAATAGCATTCATCATGTCACGGGCAACGGCGAGTAGGAATTGCTAGTAATAAAATAACAAATATTTTTTTACAAAATTACTAAAACAAACAATAAAAGAAACCCAACTTAGATAATAAACATATTAAACAAAAGTGAAAATGAGTAGAAATGGGAAACCAATACTCATAATATGCATTGTCTAGGACAGCAAAATGCCAAAATCTACCACTGACTGATTCTTAGATACCGGTGAGAATAATTTTTCATAGGAATATTTTAAAGTACGTTATTAAAATTTTTAAATGCATGAAGTTTGCAATTTGGATTCAGTTTAATTATTTTGAATTTTCTTACTGAAATATAATTTGGATTGAAAATATCGACAGTTACAACAACTTTTTATCTTTCTTCGTACGTTTCAATCTATCCAGCATTACGTCTTTTTTTTCCGTGCACTTTCTAGGGTAGATTTCCAACGGCAACTTTTTGCCGTTGTTTTTTTTAACAAAGGCAGGTCAATTAATTAAAACAATGAAAGAAAAACGGTTACTAGGCTATTTGGAATATAAATGAATTTATAATAAAATAAAAATCTCTAAAAATATAAATTTTAGAAAATATAAGAACAATATCACATTTCGTCGAGAATAATTAGTCAAGTGCTAGCTTGTGTCATTAAGTTCACTTAGTACAGTATTTAATATATAGTAGCATCATGCGCTACTGAATAGTAAATATAGCACGTATACAAACGTGCCACTCAGTTATGAATCATAATAAATTAATAAAAACATACGTCTTTTTAAGAAGTTACTAAAAAAAAATTAGTCAAAAAAATATAGACTTGTTGATTAAATTCAAAATGCGTAGTAATATGAAAGTAAATTGATCGAAAAGAAGTGCCCCTGAATGTGTGCTACCTAAGCCACAAAATGCCTGAGCCCTCAGGACATTAAGAAGTAAGAGATTTTGTGATAAAAATTCTTTCTTTTTTTTAAGGGTGCGTGATTTTTCTTCAATTCATCATCTATAATTATGGCGAGATACAGCAGTGAGGCTACAATATATCAGATAATAAGGTATCAGTATTACACCACTCCGTTTAATGTTCGAACGTTGGTTGAAGTTTATAGAAGGATTTGATATTTTCTCTACTTTTTTTTTCATGCGCCGATTCATTGTAAATTTTCTTTATGATAAATAGCTACAATGAGGTATAAAAAATAATTATAGGCATTTCCTAGGATTTTCTATTACTGAACACTAATATGATTTTCCAACATTAAATATGAGTTAGTTATTCATATTTTAGTAATACTTAATGAACGGAGTTTAGTTAAATTAGTTATATTGATATTATTAATTTAGCTATACTGAAACAATAGTACGATTTTTGGGGACATACCTCATAATTTTGGATAACAATCAAATAATGAGAACGATATCATAGCTAGCATCTATTTAGCAAGCAAGCTGGTCAGATTCCAACACATATTAACCTGAAACTAGGTTCATACAATTTTTATAAAGACAAATTGTTCTTCACAGAGTCAGAACAATAACTTTATTATATATATATATATATAATCTATTTTCTGCTCTGGGAATAATTTAGTGAACATATTTCTAAATAATGCACTTAGTGACAGCAATAAAAATTGTAAAATAAACCATATATGAGTTGTTAATTTCAGTAGTGACAAACTGCACTGAAATGGACCTATTCTTTTGATTTAAGATGTAAACAGAAGTCTTAGAAATTGAAACTCAAATGAGTAAACATACTAAATCATAAAACTGAATTTTTTTCATTGAATTAGAGCAAGATTAATCAAAACGTTTATCACTGTTTGCACTATTTTTTCATAAATCAGCCATAAAAAACGCACTAGTTAAAATATCTTACATATAATTGAAGAATATTTTACTTTTGAGTTCTTCAGAATTTGAATATTTTTGAGATCAGCTTGCAAGCTTAATGTGATATTAACAAGTTAATATTTTCGTGTCTAACAAGTTAATTTTCAATGTATCATTATCATCTTCACATCAATTATTGATTCATTTATCCTTTAATACTAAGTTAGTTGTTTGAATAACTGATACACAACATATAATTTCATTGTATTTATTTTATAGGTATAAGTAATGGCCACAATAAGAAAACAATGCAAAAAATATGACAGTTTTTTACCTTTAAATTAATTCTGTTTTCATTAAACACAGAAGAGAGTAAAATTTTATAACAATATTTGCAAAGATAATTTTTTAAATCTGTGTTTATAACTGATACAGAATAAAAATAAATTTTTTTATTTTAAATGTGAAATTTTTTAGAAAAAATATTTTTCTTAAATCATATTTTCCTTTTCAAATGCATTTTTTAATTAAAAAATTGAATATCTAAAATAATAAAAATTAAGTAAGTTATGATTTTATAAAATGCATGCTAAAGTTCTTTCAAATAACTATAGTGTAAAGTAATAAAACTTTCTTTGAAACAATACAAAATATCTTCAAGTGCATAATAGATGAACATTTATTTTTTAATGAAAATCTTACATGAATAAAGAATACTAAA
Organism: Argiope argentata; assembly: GCA_026289955.1. Taxonomy (NCBI): domain Eukaryota; kingdom Metazoa; phylum Arthropoda; class Arachnida; order Araneae; family Araneidae; genus Argiope; species Argiope argentata. Next base: position 6,033,352 of record JAOUZG010007547.1, on the reverse strand, counting down.
CTTGAATTTCAAAGAAATTGAAAAAGATATTATAAACAATGTATGAAAGAGAAAGGGTTGCTGTAAAAAGAAAGAGCAAGATCATTAAGAAAATACACATAAATATGCAAATATTATTGAAAAATAGCTAATAAAAATTACAAAGAAAAAGGAAATCTAAATTTATAGAAATAATAATCAAGCTGCATAAACACATAATTACAAATTATAATATTTTACAAAGGAAAGAAAATATTTACAGTATTTACGCTTAAATTTTTTCATTTAACTAACAAATCAAGAAATGTTAAAGAAACAATATCTAATTTTCCTTTACATTATGGAAAAAAAAAACTATTTTAGTAATGAATAAATGGTAAAAAAACTGGAAAAGAAAAAGTAACATCTTTCAAATTAATATACAACTTTGCCACTTATTAGGTAGGGGAAAGATCTTGTAATTTTTTAAAAATATGAAATTCTATATTATTATGAGAAAGTAGATCATAATTTATGTAACAAACAGCATTTTAAATTTCCACAAGAAATAGCATGTGGCATAAAATATTAAAAAACAAAAATACAATTTTCCCCATCAATACAGAACAGCAGTTCTAAAAATAAAACCAAAATGTTTTTGTATAAATAAACATTTTACAATTAAGTGTAGTAATATTCATTCATTTAATACCGATTTAAAAATAACATTATGTCTGATTAGATGTATTAAACATTTAATGTATTACACCAATTATTTAGGAAATTAAATAAGTCCAAGCTATAAACTAGAACTACACACAATTCTTTTATAAAAATTAGATTAAAAATAAAAGATTGAAATAAAAATTATTTAATTTTAATATATGAACAAGTCACATTTAAGAATCAAAATAAATCGAATCCTTAGAAAATGTTACTGTTACTGAGTGCATAATATAAATTAATTCAACATGTACACCAATACAATATATTTTACTAATTCAATTATTATTTATAGGTATTGCTGATGTCAGGTGCAATTATTGCATTAGTCCAGTCATTTCCTAGTACTACTATAAGTTATGAAAAAAAATCCACACCTGAACTAGAAACAAAAGAAATCACAGATTCTATTCCAGTACAAACAGAGGACCCTCAAACAATGATGGAAATACAAACTAATCCTGACGAGGAATCATCTACATTAGATTTTGTATTGAAAAGCCCAAAAGAAGGCGTGAGTATTCAAAAAGGTTCAGCTCGTGAAAAATACACCATTTCTAACTTGACTATGAAGAATGAAGCTGAAAAACTAAATTTACTGGATTCAAGTAAAGCCAATGAAATCGAATCTGATAGAAAAGACGAATTATATAAATTGAATATCACAGTTGTCTCAAAAATAGGAGACTTTTCTACTGATATACAAATCAAAAGAGATCATTGGTTGTTTAGCCCACAAGAAATGTCTTCAATCATGGGGGGATTGCCAAAATATTATTATGATGCAGCAAAACCTATTAGACCATTTCCTGAATTAAGTGAAATAGAAGAAAGCGGAGAAATTAATTCTGAAAAAGGACCTATGAATTTCCAGGCACCTTCATTTGAAAAATCTAATCAACCACCAGAAACAGGAGGCCCTTTGCTATATCCACAATCAGTATTTAGTAGAGAGATTGATGTTCCATTTTATTTTTAAAACATCACAAAGAGAAAACAAATGTACAAAAGAATTTATGGGTGCTATATGTATTGAAAGTTCAATAAAAATTTTACAACAAATTTCATATCATTCTATTAATTGAAAATACTTACATAACTTTCATAAATAAGAAAGCAAAATTAAGATATCATAAATAACATCCACACTTAAATTGTTACATTTAAATATATACTGTTGAATAAATTTCAACAACACAAGTTAATTCATCAAATTATTAATAGTACTTAAAAAAGTGATTACTTTTAACAATCTGGAACCAATTTGAGTATATTTTTCAGAATAAAACATTTCACCAAATGAAGGAGAAAAAATAATTTCCAAACTTGTATTTGTAAATAATAATAATAATTGTAAAGAATTCACAAGATTCTAACAACAAGTACAAGAAAACATTTTTCTTATATGATATATGCAGTGTGTCCAAAAGAAGTGCAAAAACTGTTTATTTCCTTAAATATCGAAACTAAACATATACTTCCAATCACAAAGTTTTATTAAATAAGGTGAGAATTAAAATGAAAATACTTCAACTTATGTGAAAGCTGATAAGAAAGAAAATAAATTTTTATACAGCCCCAATGGTAAAAAAATGTTTATTAGTTAAATATTTATCCTAACATTCATATTATATATATATATATATATATACACACACACACACACACAAATGTTTCATCCTTCTATCTATAAAATTTGCAGAAATAAGTTTACTTCCAAATTTCATAGAGATTGTCATAAATTTTGATGGAAACATATTTTAGAAAAGTAAATTTATTCAATACACACAAACTCTAATTACTAAATGTTTTTTTAATAGTACATCATTAAATTATAATGGCTAAAAAGAAAATTGCTACTCACATATACTGTTTATTTTGATTGGCTAACAGTTGCAACTTCGATTTTATGAAAAAGAAACTTTAAGGTACTTCAAGAGATGTAATGTAATTTGAACCAGAAATTGTTATGTAGCTGCTTGTGAATTTAAATTTTGTTACAAGGATGGAAATATATATATATATATATATACGTTCATTTTGAACGACTTTTGTAAACTGATTAACGCATTTCACAATTTTTGAAATTTAATGAGGTAAGAGATGGAATATTATTTTTTGATTCTCTCTGTTAAAAATATTGATATCTGTATTTCCCTGAAATGTACAAGCCTCAATCGACAACCAATCAGAAGTATGAAAAATGGTCTAAGTCAATAAATCTGACTTAATACTCAGTAAATTTTGTGGATAGAAGCATGATAATTAGCAAATCCCCAGATGAATGAAAGTATTTTACTAAACAGCACTTTTACATAATATAGATGTATAAATTTTTTTAATTTTTCAAACTTTTTGCTATCATTCTTGATAAAACTTAAGGTGCATTTATAAAATTACCTACTTTTTTTAATGAAAAGTTGAGAATGGAAGTATAGGTCTAGGTACAATACTTAATAAAATAAAAGCTCATTCTACTTTTCTGGACACTTTGCCTTTTAACAAATAAATATATAAATGTAAAACAAAGAAGAATTTTAATTAATCAGAAGTTGGTGGTTCACACATTTCCGGTAAAAACGAGCCAGTTCTCAAAGCCTCCATTTTATCTTCCATATCAAACAAGTCATGAGTAAGACGACGAATGGTATTTCTTAATTCCTGAAAGAAAAACAAAATTGTCATAAATCATAATTAAAAATTCATTAATGAAATTATTTTCAGATTTGTTTTTAAATTTAAACAAATTCTAATACAAATTGCTCATATAAAAAATGTTTAAAGCCCAATACAGAATATATTATTTAAAAAAGTGGTAATATGTTGAATTATTATTTTAAAAGAATCATATTTGAACTCAGAGAAGAGTAAGACAAAAGCAAATATTTTTTTCTGATTTGGGGGAGGATGAAATTACAATTTTATTCATTTGAAATAAAATTCATTTTTTTAATATTACCATTATGTACAGGATCACCTCAATCTCAAATTATGAGACAATTATTCCTTACTGTATTGGCCTCAAACTAGCTCTTAATATATTTTTTCGTGCATGTATACTTTATTTCAGATATAACTTTCAACAGGAAAATTTGTTTCCCTTTTTACAATTTTCTGCATTCATCCCAGCTTCCAAATTTCACTGACAGCTTATTATGAAAGACATATCTTGTGGTTTATGGGTCAAAATTAGAATAGACATCTTATATATGAAATAAGTAATTTTCCTTTTATAAAAATAGTTAAATTACAATAAAAATCAATATTTTACAATTAAATTATATTTTATGCTACACTATAAAGCTAAATGAATCCAAAATATTATAATTCAAATGGCATAAACCTAATCCCAAACTCCAAGTAAAAACTAAACCACCCTATTATCATGTCAGAACATGATGTTGTTTTGGAAATGAGGTTTTGTGATTTCAACAAAAGTCAGTAGGTGAAAAATAGAAATTTTATTATCTGCACGAGCATTTCAAAAAACCAGCTTTTAATAATGTGTTGGCATTGCATTTACAAAAACTTTGATTAAAAAAGTTAAGCTAATTACTAAAGCAAATAAAAGCTAGAAAAATGTAATTTTGGGCACATGATCATATGAAATGAAATAAATAGGAAATGGGATATTTTTAAATAATAAATGCAAGAGAAAGTTTTTTTAATCATTTGCAATATTAGAGTTACTAATTTAATGAAACAATTAAAATAAATAAAAATATAATTTAACTTGCATAACCACATGATGTTTCAATGAGGGTTCAATGGGATGAGGTTTTTGGCGTCAACAAAAATGCGTGGGTAAGGAATTGAAATTTTAAACTTTAACTTTCACAAAAATAGGCCTTAGAAACTCAAAAATATTGATAAATGGTTGCAATTTCGAAATAAAGACCTTTTTAATCTCCAATTTGCCACTTTTTGTTAAGATAATTTCTTCAGCTTTTATTACTTCGTAAAAGCTTTAATCAAACTTGAATAAAAATCTTTTTAAAAAATAGTTTAAATTGTTTGATTAATATGTTTACCAAATCTACTTTTTTGTTGAGATGCTTTCTTCAAACACTAATAAAGATCTTTTTAAAAGTAGATTAGATTTTTTTTTAATTAAGTAAAACATTCTCAATTATTGGCTGTTCAAAAAATTATGTTCTGGCATGATACACTGCAATATGCATAGCAGATTTTATTTTAAACTTTTTTTTTTCATACTTCTTGTGGTAATTTCCTCTTTCAAAAACTACCCAAGAAAATATGGAAGTAATAGTGGCAGATTTTGAAAAATGCAAAGAATTTTTCACCAAATGAGAAATGGTTGACTAAGTTTCAACAGCTATTATTTTTTAAAACAATTAAAAAATATTGCAACAGAACTCTTTTTCAGTAAAATATCCCTTTATTCAAATTATTGAATTGTGTTAAAAAATTCAAATAAAAAGAATTGGAATCAAATAAAAGCATTACATATTGAATGAATTTATTTTATTTGAGAAATATCTTGAAAAAATTAGTTTTATAATTTTCGTTAATGCAACTTTATTACTGAATATATATATATTCTAGTCAAGTATCACTACAGATGAAAATTCCCATTCAACCAAATTTTATTTGATTAGATTTATTGAATTAATTAAAACCAGTTAAAAATTATTAGAAATGCCTTTTATATTTGGTTTTAAAATGTCCTGAAAAGGTTAATTTAATAAATTTCATCTGCATGTTTAATCCTTTATCTCTAATATTTTTCTGGGATTTTTTAAAATCCATTCTTGTGGTTGGAAATTCTTGACCTGAAGTACAATAATTTAATTTTTTTAAGGTGAAATATTTTTGTTCTTCTGATTTTGGGGTATGATGGAAAGTTTTGAATTTTTTTAATACAGTGTATTCAAATTCAATTTTTAATTCCTCAATCAAATTTTTTTTCTTTACTTTTTGATTGGAACATACTTGAGTTTTTCAAATACACAGGGTATTCCACAAATGTTGAAATACACTAACTTTTTGCCTGTAGGAGATAAACAGATATTGCAAATTGAAAAAAGTATTCAAAATAAGTGTTATGCTAAAAAAAATAGCCCTACTATTAACTAATTTATTACAAATAACTGCATATGAACGTAACTGTAAAGATGAGTGAATTTTAAAAGGCAAGGACAGCTTAAATCATTTTTTTTAACTATTTAAAACAGTTTAATAAGAGCAACATACATATATACAATAGGATTCTTTGTATCAGTTACAATTTATAATGTGTTAAGACCCCCCCCCCCATTTTTAAGAGTGCTTTTAATAAAAGACTGGAATTCTTTTCGTTTCAGACTACATATAAATAGAGTTTTCTTTGCTGTTATCTATATATCTATTTTCATTGCAAAAAGAAGAGATTCAAAGTAACATTAATGATGTTTGTCAGCTGAAAAAGCAGTAACAGAACTCATAATCATTAAAAAAATGCTCTCAGCAAAGTTTAAATATCTTCCAAACACTACACACTGTCATAATTATATGTGTTGCTCAAGGAATTATTTATGAATGAGCAGGACCACAAACACATATACCAAGTTGTTCTGTGAAAGAATTTAAATTCTGTGTTCTATTTTTTTATTTCATAAAACTTTCCTAGAGTCTTGAAGCATATAATAAAGCTAATTCAACATTTGAAATTTTGGTTAGTTATCCATAAAGAAATAATGACAAAATTAAGGAAGATTCTCATAAAGTTTAAAGCATTATTCATAGAATAGTAAATCTGATTTTGGGAATGAAATTATTCATTTTAAATCCTTCATGACACAATTTCTTGAAACAAATGAAGAAAAATAGTATATGAATTCTTATAAATTGATGCATGATAATATGGTACAATAATTTTTTCTGAATGTAATGACTACATAGAAAATTTACAAATATCTAATGGTCATAAATGCAAGAGGTGAACAAAGTTTCACAAAACTGAAACTGATGAGAAACTTTTAAGGATTTTGGGAAAATCAAGAAAGCCAGAACTTTCTCACTCTTATGGCCACCAATAAACATGAAGAAAAAAAAAATGAGTTCCAATATAGTTCAGAAGGATTTGTATTAAACAAATTGAGGAATGATGCATGAGGTTGTAAACAATATTATACAACAATAAAATATAATTTTTTCCATAATTTTAAAACATAATACTGTTTTTAATTTTTAAAAGTCCAATTTTATAATTAAAGAATATTTAAATTGCACCAATAGGTTTTGACAGCTTTTTACTACTTTGTTTAAAATAAAACATTCACTATTTCATTTTGTATTAATATTTTTTTTTACCCCCAAACTCTTTTAATTGAAAAATATTCAAAACAGGAAATTGGAAAATTAATTCACACCATTGTTATAGAATTCACAAAAATTTGTCTATGTTTTCTTTCCTTTTTAATTCTCAAGATGCGTCTAATCTAATCTAATCTACCTCTAATTTTACAGGTGGCATCCATAATTTTTTATCAAACATTACTCAGTTACTTTTAAAGATACAGATGTGCAGAGGTTTATATTATATATATATAATGGTACAGTTACAGAAAAAATCTCTAAATACCCAATCTTTGCATATAATCTAGTACTGAGATTACATAAAAAAATCTACATTCAAAATTATTAAATATAATTTCTAAAACAGATTTAAAAAATTTTAAACAGAAACCTTTTTTTAATTTATTTTTTATTGACATGAAAAATTAATTTTATTTTACCGATATAAAAATTAATTTTATTTTACTGACATAAAAAAAATTCTAACCATGTTGAACACATCTGAAATTTACAATGCTTACTTACTACATGGTAAAAAAGCTAATTCATATTTCAATATTTCTTTGGAACAACTTTATATAAAAATACATTTGTATATGCACTTTTAAAGACAGTAACTACAATAATCATGAATATAACCTTAATTTCATTTGAAGAGAGAAAGCCTAATACATATAAGGATACAAATTTATATAACTGCAGTTCAGAACAAAATTTTAACTTAATCAAAGTGAAATTAGCTACAATTTTCTATTGATGATTTCAATACTTCCAAAAAGTAAAGTATTATCAATTTTCACACTTAAAGGTTAAGCAATGCAGAAAAAAGCCCTTTACTTCTAAACCAAAAACAAGTTATTTGATTTTTAAAAATATAACTTCTGCAATTTAAAGGGAAAAAATTACCTGAACAAGCAACTGAGATTTAATCAGCTGTTGTGATATAGTGTGAATTTCTTTTGAAGCGGATTCATAGGGTTGAGTAACAAGTTCAACCAGATTTTTTCTCAGCATTAGATTTTTTTCTCCTAAAAGTAAAATGTTTAATATTAGAAGAAAATGCCTGAGATATGTTTCTTCCCTCCAACAATATCATTAACAGATAACTGAAACCATGCCATTGATAAAAGACTAATAATATAATAGAAAAATAACAATGCCTCTTTATATCCCATTTATTTCAGTTGAAAAAATGCATCTATTTAACAGAGGGTATTGGAATATCAAAGTCGAGCAATACACTTGTATGAGAAAAAGAATTTTAATTAACACAAAATAGCACAATTACTTCAGTAGACTTGCCAAAAAAAAAAAAGTCAACTATTAATAGACATCAAGAAAAAAGTTACCTAAACAATGAGTTACACTGAAAAATTTGAGAATACTCTTTTATCAGATTTATTTAGCTAAGCTAAAATTTTAGCAAAATTTATTTAGTAAGCTAAAATTTTAAAGAAAACCATATTAGTTCAAATAATTTCAACTTCATTAATTCAGCAACTTTTCTCTTTCTATATCAAATAAGACACAGGCTTAGAACCAAAATACTAATAAATAAATAGATAGATAGATAAAAAATAGAATAATAATTTATGGCAAACATAAATATCAAGAAATAAAATAAGACATGATTCATAATTGAGAAGTAAAAAAGTAAATAAATAAAAGTATGCAAAAAGTTCTTGAAATTCTAAAAATATTACAGAATTACTACATGAAAGAAAATTAATCAATTTAAAGAATAAAATTTAATTCTAAAGACGCTGAAATCTGTCTTTCAACAAAAATGCTTAAAAAAGCAATAGCATATTTTTCATGAAAAATTTAAGAAATAAGATGGCATTTTCAAAAACAGTAGAATATAGAATTAATTTCACAAATAGTTTTTATGCAAAATATAAAGATATTTATTTTGACATGTTGATTTTTCAGGTACTGAAACACTGCTATTCAGTAATTTATAAATTTGCATAATACTAATCATGTCAACAAATCCAAAATTCAGCAATTATTCCACAACAAAAACTTATCAATATTAAGAAAAGGAATTCAATTTAACGAACAAACTAATAGAATCTAAAATAAAAACTTCAAATTGAGTTTAAAAAATTAAATATTAATACATCAATAAAATTACATATTCTTAGAGATATACAAAGATCATAAATATTTAGTTATTTTATATATAATCAAAGATAAAAACTAGGACAGGTTATTAAACTTTCACAGAAATTGCCGCATAATTAACATAAAAAAAGAAAATAAATTATTTGATAATAATATTGTCAAAGATATTTTCTAACCTTAAAATTAGAGGTGGCACTAGAGGGGGATTTCTGTTCCAGAAGACATGAATGATTTCCCTCTTGACAGAGGGAGGAAATGTCTTGTGGGGAAATTTTCTTTCAGATTTTCTCTCAACTGGTAACTTTTATTTATTTTACAAGAGAGAATACAAAATTTACCATACACAAATGGATTACTGAGTTTATAATGTTGTTAGGCATAAAACCATAATTACCACAGTCACCAACAGTTTTAAAGACAGGTGAACTGTCCTCAGCAAATCACAAGATTGAAAAATTGAACGGGAGAATACGAGTTATGTTTTTGTATGATAGCAAGATGCATCAAAACTAGAAGCAATATTACAATTGCAAAATATATTTCTCGAGATACTGATGCACCTTACTAAATGGATAAAATAATAAAATTTTCATGCACACTATCAGTGTCAACTCAATGCATGCAAAAGAAGTTTCAGTACATTTATGCAACTTATATGCACATAACCATGGTTCAGTACAGGCTTTTAAACTTCATGATCTTGCAGAGTAGTAAGTAAAAAATAATAATAATTTTCCATTGTATAATATAAAAAGTTTGAAAAAATATATTTAAAAACCTGAACTCAGCTGTACTAATGTCATTCTGAACTACTATCTCCATTAGCTGGTTTATCATGTTTTTCTGAGAAAACTTGTTAACCTATTTGTGGTGATGGCTGGTTTATAATGTCAAATTTATTTATTATTACTTAAAATTTCTTTCTTTCTGCAAAGCAAAATCTACGATTGAATATCTGAGACTGGATGCAAAACTGCACTAATGCCTTATTCAAATTTAAATTTATTGCTTTATTACTCTCTGTAAGGAATGTAATAAAAATGTTAGTTAAAAGTGCTACTGAGATATACAAATAATGCAGGTTATTGCATTTGAATTCAAAGTTTCATAATTTGGCCATCAGATTCCATTTTCAGTTTGAATGATAGTTAAATTTAAAATACATCTAGCCTTTTAAAATTCTTGTTCTTACACCTCATTTTTGTAACATGCTATTGCACAAGAAGGTAAATAAGGATTCAATGAACATTTGGAAGGATCATCATTGCATTCTTCTCCCTCATATAAAAGCTGAAACCCTCTGTGTATACAGACACTGCTTAATGTAATGCAGAGAAGACTTGCTTAAAGTGGCAGGCAAGTGCTATGTATTTTTACAGAGAATTTTTTTAAAAAAATACAATGGGGATAATAAAAAAATATCCAATGCCATCTTAGAGAATCAGTGAGGCAGAAATAAGAACTGTATGCAGCAAAATGAATATTTCCAATATACATTTTGATCAGGTATTGAATAGTAACTAGATTTAAAATTATCGAGAAAAAGAACAATAAAATGTGATAGTTAAGCCTTAATATAAAAAATATGTATCTTAAAAAAGCATAATTTTACTTACTAAGCTTCTTGTGCAGCAATCTGAAAAGCAAAACATCTTAGATTTAATACCTTCAAAATGAAAGACATTAATTTCATGATTTTAGCTATTTTTATTTCAAATGTGCAGAGAAATGAAAACTCTACCTGGCTTTTAATTATTGCTTATAAGCATAGCTAAAGCAAAAAATAAGTTTGGCTTAAAAGTTTTCATAAGCTTAAACACAATAACAATTTTAAATTGCTTTTTCTTATAGTTAGGACGAAGACAATGAACAACCTATTCAGTCAGAGAGAAATTAAGAATTTTGTTGTCATAAATTTTCATAATTACAGAAGGAAGGGACGATCAGTTTGGCTTAGTGAGCATAACTTTTATCCCATTTAGTTATTAAATAGTTAACAGTAGAAATAGTAAATTTTGTAAGAATATGACAGCAGAACTATAGATTCACCTTGTTGGCCCTTCTATTAGTAGTTCGCAAAATATATTTGATAGAATAATAAACATGGCAACAAGTGAATCAGATATTGTATTGTGCTGAATGCTTGGGTCAGTTCATTAAGAAATCAGCACAATGGATGGAAATTTGTATATGTTGTTGTTTCAACAATTGTTTGATCACTTGTCAGAGGAGTTATTAGTGAAAATTAGAGTACAGCATTAAATAAGAGTTAGCCTTAAATTATTACACAGAATAGAAAAGCTCTTTATTTGCCACATTCAGATTATTACTACATTTAAAAAGCACTCATTTGGTTGATGGATTTAGTTTTTCTTGTTGATATAACAAACCATTTTAATGAATTAAATTTTACAATTACAAGAAAAAAATCAAACAATAGTAGAATTGATTGGATTTGTTAATACTTTCAAATACAAGTTAAAGCTAATATCTTCCCAACTGATAAAGAATGAGCTAAGAAATTAGAAAAATATTTCTGACGAGTAGTTTAAAAATGGAAGTACATTAAAAAAAGAAAAATATTAAATAATAAATCTTCACTACAGATTTGAGAGATGTTTTAAAGAAATTATTAAACTAGAACCAATCGTTCCATTCATGTGTTATCCATTTGGCAATCTTAATGTGGAGGAAAAAAAACAACTGAAAATATAAATTACATATTCTCTTTACCACTTGAGAAAAACAAGGTATTTCTCCTTCATAATGGCATACTATTATAAATGTGTAAGTTTGGATGGATTAATGATGTTAGTCAATCTTGCAGAATAGCTTAATGAAATTTAGCACAGAGATAGATTATAGTCTAGAATAGAACATAGGTTACTATTTATAACAGTCAATTGAGTGATGAATTTTTTATTAATTAAAAACTAACTTTCTCACCAAAAGTTTTCATTTCTTCACTGCCAAACGAGAAAGATATCAATTTGTTTTGTTTTTCCCTTACACGAATGAGGTTAGGCTTAACATCTTTTCGACCGTTTATTTCAAGCGATTTTGTTTATTTTATTAGTGTTTGATGCCTTAAAACTAAACATTGTTAAATAATAAATCTTTCGGATTCATTTTTAAGTACTTTTGAATAAAAATAAAACATAATAAAGGGAATTAAAAATTCCTAATCTGTATTGTGGTACCCCAACTGGCATAGAAAATTCAAGCATTTGCGTTGCCCCAATTGGTATTGAAAATTCACGCATGCACAGTGTGTTTTGACCAGACTAATCACCAAAACGATTTTGAATAATTGATTTGCTGGTTGTTGTTGTTGTTTTTATTTCAGGTACATAATGTAAATAAATTGTTTTAGGTTAGTTGTGTGGGTTAAACTTTAATGTACAATCACTTGATAATTTGGAAGGTTGATAATTTTTCTGTAGAGCTTAGTTTGGGTTTACATTGCCGTTACTGTTATACGATCTTTTTTGTTCATTTCCCTTGATTTTTATACTGCTGAAATATTTCTTCTGTCTACTTTCATTATTTTCGATTAAATTTTTTGAATTAATTCCATTATTCTGTATTTATTGATTTCTTTTTAAATACTTCCGTTAATTTGTTGCAGCATTCATCGAAACCGTAGGATTAGAAATGCTATTGCTGCCGTTTGCGCTACATTAAGCTAAAATTTGGCAGCAACCTTTTTTTTTTCGGCGAAAACGACAGTATATCAAAGCTGTTCCGTTGCTTCTTTTTGCAATTAAATTGTATTTGTGTTGGTTAAATATATTTCATATATACTTATAATGGTACATTTCCGTTAGCCGGGTGCAAGCGAAAAATCGCCAAATAATGAAGAATTCCGCCAAATTTCTTGGGCAATAGTTCGCTTGCGTCCGGCTAACAGAAAAGTACCCTTATAGTTTTAAGCACATAGTTTTTAAGTAGTTTTCCCCCACGCTAATGAGGGTACGCTTAACATGCTTTCGACCGGTTATTTCAAAGATTGTGTTTATTTCGTAGTGTTTGATAAATTTAAAATTAAAGGTACTTTTCTGTTAACCAGGTACCAGCGGGAAATCGCCAAAGAAATGTGGCGAAATCTTACATTATTTAACAATTTTTCATTTTAAAATAGATGTAAGAAATTTGGCAGAGTTCTACATTATTTGGCGATTTTTCGGTGGAGCTGGGCAAACGGAAAAGTACTAAATTAAACATTGCCAATTAATCGATCTTTCCATTCCTTCTGAAGTACTTTTGAATTAAAATAAAGCAGAATAACTGAAATTAAAAATTTCTAATCTGCATTGCGTAACTCCAAATGGCAGAGAAAATGCACGTCTTTGCGCTGCCCCAAGAGGCGTTGAAAATTTAAGCATGTATGCGATGTGATGACATTTTACATTGTGATTAGAACATCATTTTTCATACATATACATCAAAATTTCCACGCGAACGAATTCGCGGGTAAAAGCTAGCAATAGCATAAATTTAAAAGCATGTAATTCAGAACCTAAGAATACATTTAAAAAATATTGAATAAAGTAAATTACTCTAATTAAAAAAAGTTGCATATCATTTAACATTGTCCTTTGGCCCTACCTACCTGTGGCAATCTGCAATTTCAGTAATGAATATAATTAAGACAACATATTGTTCCTATAATCACAGATGACCATATACAATCCAGTGCAACATTAGTAGTTAACAATTATATACTGATATTTAAGATTTGTATACAGTATGCAGATTAAGTCTTTACTAAGAACAAACTGCAATAAATAACTTCAGATGGAAATGATTTACTTGTGATGTATTTTGAATTATTTGATATTAACTGCTTCAATCAATAGTATTAAATTTGTGGCATTATTATTATGTTTGAAGTTATGTAGGTATATACATATTCCTAATTTATTATTAAATTATAATATATATTGCTGATTTTTTTTAGCTTACCACATTTATGCATCAGATGAGCCACAACACCTTGAAAAAATTAGATGTAGCCTGTACCTGGGAAAAGTTTGTCAACCCTTGCCTTTATTAAAGAATAAGTAAGAAAACTTTCGGGATATCATTTCTACAAGTTTATTATTGCTTTTCATTAATGTCTGATTATTTTTATGTCCTAGTGCCAAACAAATAGTTCATAATGGCAAATAATTATTTGTTTTAATTGAATCAGCAAATTGTCTTTAATAATGTATAAAATTAATTATAAAATATCAATTTAAATTAAAGTTAGAGAAATTTTGTTTTGCTCTGACATAAAAAAATTTATGATGCCACTCTGACTTTTAGTTTCGTTAAATAATACATCAACTTCTCCTTTATTTTTTAAATTCTGGGTTAGAAAACTTTTTTCAAACCCAAAATGGGTCCTGAGTAGAAGTTTTAGAAGCCCTGGCTTAGAATAATATAAATTATGTCGGTCAGTGTTACCCAAATTTAGAAAAAATAGTATCTTTCCCTATTTTAGAACTTTAAATCAACTGCACAGTAATAAAAGTTATGTATATTAAAACCAATATTGGAGAACAAAAATAATGTATTTATACGTATTGTACTGCACTGATGATTCTCTAGATGAATCTTTCTCTCCTAGTTCTGCAGAACTTCTGCCCCAAGTTTCACTTATGGAAAAGTCACTTCCTAGAGGCAAAAAGATAATAAGTTTTTTTAAAAAGACTTTAAGCCTAAAACAATCAAAAGATAATTGTTTATAGAGAATGAAAGCATATGATTTTAATACCTGATTGAGGCAAAGCCTGATGAGTATCAATTTCTTCATCGGACTCTGAAGCCTCCCCAGATATAACAATTCCATGAGGTATTCTAGGAGCAGCCTAGAACATTAATATCATTAAAATAAACAACAAGACAAATAAAAAGCATACACAGCTGATAAAAAACAAAGAAAAAAATCAGTCCCAAAACAAATACTTAAAAAAGGTTTTAATGATAATATTCTAACCTACCCAAATTTTTTCATAACTTGTCACTTAAAAAATCTCACTGACAAAAAAAAAAATTCATTAAAGGAATTTTCTTATTTTTCTCTGAAGTTCAAGAAGTTAAATATTAAGTGTGGGGGGAGCAGTCAGAACACAATAACTATTTGCTACAAATATGTAATCTGAATTATTGGCCAAGCATGAAGAATAAAATCAGTAAAAGGTGTTTTTTATACAAGATGAGTTTTCTTTTTTTAAAAGCTACGGTAAATCTGTAAAATATGAATTTTAAATCATTCTTTTCAAGACTTGCAGGTTATCACACCATAAGCAGGTTTAAAACATAATGAGATTATCTATATTTTTTTGCTCTAAATAGAAAATTTTATTGGTGAGTTTCAAAATTTAATTTCTTAAAAGCTCAAATTATGAAAATAGTTGTCAGTAAATTATTTTTATTGGGTCTAGTACTTGCATCTGAAAGTTTTCATCAAGAAATAATATTACAACTCATTATTCATTTACTATAAAATATTTGATTATATTACAATATTTAATTATATACAATAACAATATAATAATGACATTCAAGACTCAGAATTCAAGAAATAACCTGATTCATGATTTTAGTCAAAGCAATGGTTAAAATAAAAGAATCTTTTTAACAACAGGGTAGCAAGAATAAAAAATTTATTTATGATAAATAACAGAAACATAACAATTCTGATTTAAAAATTCAGTTTAAGCTACTGAATTTCAAATAAGACTTAAGTAATATTTAAATTTAAATTATTGTATGAAAAAGAATTTTTCAACAGTAAAGTTTATTCCACAAAATAAAAATTATATGCCATCAGCTTACACACTTAGTTATAAAAGACAATATTAATAAATTATATCTATATAATTTTTTAAAAAACAAATTATGGCTTTTGGCAAGCTATAGTTAGTTATATAAAAATTAAACCTTGATATAGGTTAATAATGAAAAGGATAAATCATTATTACAAGAAAAGGATAAACAAATTTAATTCAAAGACAGAATATACAACAGATTTTCTATATATTATATCAAAAGTTTCATTCATTTTTTTAATAATGCCAGCAAATTTAAAGAACATTTTTAATGAAATAAAAATAACTAAATCTTAAGAAATAATAAATTTTCTTTAATCCTGAGTTTAAATATTTTGAATACCTTTAAGATAATGAAAAAACATACAACATTTCTGTTGCATGTTTTTCCAATACAATAATTTTATTAAAGGCATTACATGCAAATAGTAGAATTTATTTCATCATCATGACCTTACAAATTAGTTATTTAATTTTAAAGGATTCAAATTATTATAATTACAAGAAAATGTTATTTTAAATGAAAAATAATACTCTTTATAAGAATTATATTTGCTGTTAAGTATTTAAATAAAACTGCTGAAATTTGAATCAAAATGAAACATCTGAAGGTAACAAAATTAATTAAGTTATTTTTTTATAATTATATAGCATCAAAAGAATGCCAGAAATTAAAATAATAATAAGAAGAGATGAAAACATACAATGACAGAAATTTAAAGGTCTGGAAATTTGTAAAATAGACTAGTTTTATTTCTTCTTGTAATGCACACACACAAAACGATGATTTTACTTTTATTACAAGCATACCCATATGAAAAAAAATGAAACATGTTCATAACAAAAATTTCGCAAACGTATTCTAAAATAAACAAATTGAGTTTAAATTACTTGGCGATCTTTGGATTTCGATGAAGGAAGAAGTATTCGGACTTCATCTTCAACTTCTAAAGAAGCTTCACTGCTTAAATCAGTGGCTGAAGCTTCTGGGTACGATTCCGTCATATTGACCAATGAATTTTTAAAAAATCAAAGGTAATTTACATTCTGATTTCCTACTATAAAGTTACAAAAACCAGAGAATAATTAAATCCAATTCCTCGTAAATCACTACGTGAAAATTTTAATTACAGTTTCGAATTTTTAAGATTTTACTCCAGTTCTGACATAAAGTAATCATTTGACACTTCACTTCCACCCAATCAAACTCCGATGATCATGTGTAAATTAATCGATTAGGTTCAATACTTGTTGATGATTAAAATGTCGCCAATTGGTATCGCCGAATCTACTTACTGTTAACTACCGCACGGCTCTTTCTGGTAAGTCGGCGTGATATGATATGCGCAGTAATATATTCTGTAAAGCTCATTGAAAAAGCACTTTTTCTCTTTTTAAATCGAAATTGTGAGGTTCTCATTATTTTTCTATTTAGAATTAGGAAATAATTCTTTTCTTCCATCTTTAAAAAACCTGAAAATTCAAAATTCAGAGGTTCAATGCACAGAAATGAAATATTTCTTTAATAACTTGGAAATAATTTTAACTATGCCCATACTGAACAAATATTATTTCTGTTGAATAAAGTTATTCAGAGGAAACTATTCAATAACACTTGAAATTACTGATGGTTCTGTTAATTATCAAGGTTATACGACTGTGATCGAAGTTGCGCTAGGATTATTCAGTAGATTATCTCACGATCCCTTGAAAAAAGATTTTTTTAAAAAGAAAAAGGATTAAAAAAATACGGGTATGCAATTAAAAGTTAATAAACGAATATAAATAGAAAATAAATTTCAGTCATCAACTTTCTCCTCTAATCATTACAATGGGCAGGATGTTTGCCCTGGTTTGGTTAAGTTGCATTACCTTCTCGTTTTAAAGCAACACAAGGGATATTTTACGATGGACCTCGTAATTTTGAATCATGGTCAGATGACAAGGAAGACACCTGAACTAGAGCCTATCTCTCCACATCACACCACGCCAGCAAGAGGGTGTTTAACTAGCACAAGACCCGCTTACACAACGGTTTTTGGGTGAAATCGGCTCTCGAACCTGGAGCATTCCGGATCCGAAGCCGGACCCTTACCACCAGTCACCGCGGCAGTGATATTTCGCCTAAAATATCGTCAAAATTCCATAGTTTATATGCAAATATTTGAATCTTGGAATGTAACGCTACAGGGTTTTCATTTATCAGATAGAGTGATTATGCTTAAAAACAAGTCAGAATTTTAATTTCATTAATCTAAGTCATTTAACTTTTCTTTGGGAAGTACTTTTGCCCTTTTAAATAACATAATTATTTATCATTAGAAAGAATTAACATTTTAAGTCTGGTGTCTTTATTTTTTAAAGTCGCTAATTTCATGATTTGTTACTGTTACGGTAATCTTTCCGTTCTTCGGAATTAACGGAAAGGTTTGATTCGTCCGCGTTTTCTCACTATGTGAGTGGTTATTAAAGTATCATTAATAAATAAATGCGTTCATTTTAAAAAGAATGTGGAAAGTAAACAAATTATTTACACCTTAGTATAAAGTTTGTTGAAAGAATTTTTAGCTAGTTATGAAGTAAAAGAAATTTCTTTTGGACCATGATAATGCATTTAGAAAAAAATAATCATTGCAATGGCGCACTGTTCTTGGATAATTTAAATAGTGGTTTATTTTAAAATGACTTCGGGAGAAATTTAAAGATTGCTGAATAAATAAAAACGAATAAACATAAATTTCACTTTAAAACTATTGCGCAAAATAAGTAAATTTCTGATATTTTTAAGAAAACTAATTAAATATGATTCTTTTGAAACCAGTTATCAGTTAATTATATAAAATTATCTCGTTTTATTTTTCAAAAAATATATATTATTGATTATAATTATTAAGTAAGAATATTTAGTAAAAAATATTTAATAATTTATTAACTGGAAATGCCAGCACGAAATTACATAGCTATCAAATTCAAATTTCAATTGCAAAACATAATTCACCTCTTAGTAAATGTTAAGAAAAAAAGAAATGAAAGCTTTAGAATTGCACTGTAATTAAGTTGTTACCATTAAAAACATAATTATTTGAATTTTAAATTATGCAAAAACTGTCCTTTTGTAATAAGATTTAAGGAAATATTCCGGATTATAACCAGAATCCCGCATGGTTATTAATTAAATAATTTTGTTTTATTCATTCCAATCATTCTTTTCCTGTATATTGTATTGCGAATTATTTACTTTTAAAAATGGAAGTAATTGACAATTTCAAAATCAGGGACTTTGGTACAATGTAAATAATACATTTTGAACTATATGCGTTTCTATAAAATTTTTGTACTGATTCGACTTGTAACATAATTTGGTACGTTCGTAATATTTTGTATAGTTAACATAGATTCGGGTGTGAAATTTTACAAATCCGTCATGCTTTTCTGTCTACTATTGCCCGAATTATTGAGACTGGTTTTAAGTTTTTGAAGTAGATTATATATTAAAGATTGCTCAAATTGAATTGTCTTATAAATTTGAAAATTTGTTGAATATATTCGAATCGGAGTTTTTCTTAATGAAATAAAAGAACACAGGCAAAATATAATATATTTATATAGAGTTGTAGAGCTGCTTAATGTTTGAATATCTGTGTTGGGATCAGACGATTGCAGTCTGAAGCCTATTCCATTGAAGTGGAATAAGTTTCAAGCTTTAATGAGAAATTATTTCCTTCAATTCCATTTATACTGATAGAACCTGAAAAAATTCTTAACAGAAGATATTGAGCTACAGCACACAATGTACCTTAGAAAAATAAATATTACTCATTAATACACTGAACAACTGATAAAATCAGAACTTTTCTCCTTGTTCAGCTTCTATTGCTGCACGAGTACATCATTTTCCTTACCAAAAAGAAAAAATATGATAAAAGAATCGAAAACCATTTTATCTTCCTCTAAACCAAAGATGATTAGAACTTTCAAATTTGGAAAGGATATAACTTTAAAAGATAGAAATGTGCTCATTTTCTGAAATATCTTTCTGAAATGTTAATTAATGAAAAGGAAAGCTAAAGTTTGGTGTTCATCCGCAGTAATTCCCGAAAACGTTGAAACACAAAACTATATTCATACATTTAAAACTCATAAAAATTATCTTTTTAATAAAAAAAAATGTAATAGCTTTGTAAATATTTCCTCAATTTTGAATTTAATTTTATTACTTATTTTTCAAAAATATATACATTGTTGCATCGAAAATCGAGCCATTTTCCCTGTTTCGTCAAAACTTTAACTGTGCTTTGTTAAAGCTAAAAAAAGAAAGATTTTGCTTGATATCTGTGTGGTCTATATGGCGAAAATGAGAATGAAGTTACAGTATTGTGAAAGTTAGTAGACAGAATACGAAAATTACGTTAATAGCAGAGAACTTGATTTTCTTAAATCTGCACAAACATAATGAAAAAAAAAAAAAAAAACAAATATAAGACTGTCAGACTAGCACGGTTTTAATTGTTGCCACAATCTGATATTTAAAAATTGCTTTTTATGAGAATCATGAACATTAAGTTGAACGTAAACATAACCAATAGTCGCGTAGAGCCCGATTGTCGCCATTGAGCAGTAATAAAAGCAAAAATAAAAATTTCCATGGGAAATATAATGATTCCTAATTATAAACTAGCTGCCCCCCACACACAGATGAATTTCGACAATATGAGGTAATATATGATTTAACAATATATTGATGAAAATTTAGAAAGTAGCGTGTTATACTTTTGTTTGCACTCATAACTTTAAATTTATAATTATTTTATAATTCTCCTAAATAATTTGAAACAATTCCTATATGTAATTTAAGCTTTTATTTCTCCACGTTTGTGCAGAAAATTTACATTTTTTGGACATAATTTATCCCCACCCAGAAGAAACTATAGGTAATTAAAAGGATCAAATTTCCAAATAATGTGTTTCAACTTAAATCATTTTTAAGCTTATCGGGCAATTCATTCATAGGAAAATTATCAACTTTATTGTCTATTTCATACAACTTTCTGAACAAAAATATTCAGCAGACAATGTCTGAAGAATGCAACAAAATATAAACAGGTGTAGTAAGAAAAATATCAATAGCTTCTAACATCTAATGATGTATTTACTCTTTACAATGAAAATCATCATTCACAAATATCTTGTGGTGCCTCGCTTGTTCGTTTTGGTGCAGTGATATCACACATTTAAAATGACGGATAAAAACTTGCACCCTTTGCCCTTCAAACATTATGAAAGGCTGAAAGTCAACTACTCATAAACTGTAAAAGAAGTGTTATGTGTTTGGAAGGAACATATTGTAACGTTTTTAGCGTAGCGGGTTCGGATTGAATGGACTTTATTTGAGGACAGCACAAACAAATTTATTTACAGGTATTTAAAGGATGACTTGATAAAGTAAAACTTCAGATAAACACAATCCAGCAGTAATCAGTCACTTACAGCGTAAATATAAGCCTTATGCACAATAAACACTGTCAACAAAACAACTATCGAATAGCACAGCAAACAGTAAATCACAGCGAGCTCAATAACACAACGTTAACAACAAATGTAAACACAGCTCACTAATAACAAGCGAGAATCCGTTAGTCCAGCGAAACGCTTCTCTTCCGAGAGAGAGGAACTGCCGAATGCGATAGCCTGTCCCTTACATAGCCAAGCAAGCGCGTTCGAGAAGTAACGCGGTGCAACTAGTATTGTCTGGGGGCTACCAAAATATTCCCCTCGCCAAATCAACTCGGCTGGCGTGAAGCTCCTTATGAAGCGCCACCAACGTTTTCACCTTCGGCATGCGTTTAGCCCGCTTGTAACATTGCCCCCTCCTCAAGGACTGCACGTCCCGGGCAGTACAGACCCCGAGCAGAAGACACTCAAAAGTTACAACAAGTAGACACAAGTTTCAGACATAAACATTGAAAAGTAATTAACATAAAGAACACTATTTACAAATATACAGATCATATTTACATAAATGAGGAAACCATGGTTTTAACTAAGTATTTGACAAGTTACCATAATAAGGGGCTAGCCGGCCATAATGTACTACTCTAGGTTTTGGGTTCGGTGACTTCCTTATTCGAACCACGAGGTCATTCAGACTTTTCAGGATTTCATAAGGGCCTCCCCAGGAATGCAGCTTCGGAGAGAGTCCCTTCCGTCGAATAGGGTTCCAGAGCCATACCTAGTCACCTTCCTTGAATTCATGTCCGGTGGTTCTAATGTCGTACCTGGTCTTCATCTTCTCCGTCGCTATGTTGATCCGGTCTCGGGCAAACCTGTGTACGTCTTCTAAACGGGCCTGGAGGCCTTGAACATAATCCACAGGCGAAGAAGGCGTATCTGGTGGGCACCCAAACTGAGGATCACAGGGCAGTCGGAGTTATTATCTGTTTCCTTTATCTCTCCTAGGAAGAGGTCCCAAGATGTCAGGGGCGAGTCTTTCAAATGATGCACCTACTTTATACCGCTGTAATTTACGACTACGTGTTTTTGGTCCTTTATGGGCGTTACAGTTATCACATGTTCTGCACCATTCTCGAACATCATCTTTCATGTTGTTCCAATTGAAACGAGTTGTCTTCATGACTCCGAAGTGATCAGCTGCAGGACTGCTGTGTAACTCCTTCAGTACTTGATTTATCCTTGATCGGGGAAGTACAAGTTGCCACTTAACTGACTTCCCATCTTCGGACTCCCATTTTCTATACAAGATGCCATTTCTAATTTCGAATGAATTCCAGAGAGCCCAATAACGTTTAGTTCCAGTACTGTTGAACAACAGTTGAAATGTCCTGCCATTCAGGTCTTGAATTGTTTGATTCCATAAACTCTATAATCGGCTTAATGTCGAGATCATTCCTTTGTTCCTTGCGAACGTCCTCATCACTTCAGGGATCATATTGAGGTGGGATAGCGGCGCACAGTTGGTGTATCAATTCCATATTTCTTTTCATCAGAGGAGCAGGAGCGACTACCCTCGGAATAGGGCTTTCTTGATAAGGCATCTACATCTTCTCTTCCAGAACCCAAATCGGAAAGAGTCACGGCTTCTGATGTGGAGTGCAGGGAGTTATTTTCAAAGTCAATTATGAAGTCGTATTTCTTCAGAAAGTCCATTCCAAGTGTAACATCATCTGTAATTTCAGCTACGTAGACGACATGGTCATAAGTAGCATTCCTAAATCTAATCACAACGTTCATTTTCCCAATAATTGGGATTCTATCACCAGTAACCGTTTCGAGGGGGACGCAGGACGGTGTCCAGATAATTCTCCTTCCGAGTTGTTCAGCAACATCTCCACGCATGATAGTCACGTTGGCTCCTGTGTCAATGATCATTCGGCAGGGAACTCTGTTGACGAAGGCTTCAACAAATACACCATTATCACCACCGCTTCTGGAAGATATATGTAAAACTTGAAAATGGGGCTTTTTCTCATCTTTTTTAACCTCCGCCCATCGAGACCACCAAATTCTTGTTTTCCCTGGTTGCTTCGAGAAGAGTCTTTAGCCCGTTTATCTAAGCAGACTGGACAATTCCTTCGAACATGGCCCTCGTCGCCGCATTTCTAACAATTCACAGTTCTCTGGCCATGTTTCTTGGGCCTTTCAACTCTTTTACGCATAAACTGGAAAATTGTTTTCATCATTTCGAATAGATTTTGCAGCGAAGGATCCGATGCATCTTGAAACCATAGTACCTCTTACTGAATGGCAATCCCTCCGTGCAGCTTGTTGAGCGACTTCAAATTTCATTGAATAAACCAAAGCTGCTTTCAAATCCTTCAATTCAGCCATTAGCAGGGACTTTTGTATCTCTGGATCCCTCACACTATCAATGAAATACTGCTGGACTAGAGTTTCCCGTACCTCGGCAGGACAGTCGGAGAAGGCAAGATAGAAGAGTCTCTCTACATCTGCTGCAAGCTCTTGCAGACTTTCGTTCGATCGTTGTTGCCGAGTCTTTAATTGAAGACGGCTATAGTCCTTGAGGCACTTTTCCCCGAAGCGCAACTCCAGAGCGTTTGAAAGAGCATCAAATTCCAGATGTTGATCTTCGGTAATAGTTCTCGAAATATCAGCTGCTTCAGCCCGTAGTGATGCAGCCAGTTGACGAGCCTTCGTGACTGGAACCCAACCATTGGCTTTTGCGACGATAGAGAATTGAGTCTTCTAGACTTGCCACGTTGTTTTTACGTCGTAAGTGAAAAATTTTATCCTTGATTTAGGAATAACAGGCACAGGTTGAGCTATTTCAGGCTCTTGAACATTCGAGGATTGGTTTTCAGATTTTATCTGTGCACCTTCTGTTCTCTTCAATTTTTCCTCAATTTCTTGTTCAAATGCGTTCAATCTTCCATCAAATTTCTCTTTAACTCTACGGAGATTATCACCATTTTGCTCACTACTCTGCTGAATATTGCGAATTTTTGTATCGTTCTACTGAACCTTTTCCTCCAAAGCATCCACTTTGGTGTTGATTGCTTCAATAATATTAGTTTGGCCTTTTTCTATTCTCTCCATCTTCTCTTGCCCTTTCTCCATCCTCTCTTGCCCTTGTTCTATCTTCTTCTCCATCTTCTCTTGCCCTTCTTTCATTTCTTTAATGAAAGCAAAAAGTTGTTCTAATTTTGCTTTATCTGCTACCTCCATCGCTCTAGTTTTCACCATTCAACCCCACTCCTAACACCAGTTGTTATATTTTTAGGGAAGCGGGTTCGGATACAATGGACTTTATTTGAGGACAGCACAAACAAATTTATTTACAGGTATTTAAAGGATGACTTCATAAAGTAAAACTTCAGATAAACACAATCCAACAGTAATCAGTCACTTACAGCGTAAATGCAAGCCTTATGCACAATAAACACTGTCTGCAAAACAACTATCGAATAGCACAGCAAACAGTAAATCACAGCGAGCTCAATAACACAACGTTAACATCAAACGTAAACACAGCTCACTAATAACAAGCGAGAATCCGTTAGTCCAGCGAAACGCTTCTCTTCCGAGAGAGAGGAACTGCCGAATGCGGTAGCCCGTCCCTTATATAGCCAAGCAAGCGCGCACGAGAAATAACGCGGCGCACCTAGTATTGTCTGGGGGCTACCGAAATATTCCCCTTGCCAAATCAACTCGGCTGGCGTGAAGCTCCTTATGAAGTGCCGCCAACGTTTTCACCTTCGGCGAGTGTTTCACCCGCTTGTAACAATATTTATTATACAATAATCATAAACTTTTGGTTATTATGTTTTCTACCAATAAGGCAGTTCTATCAACGACTACTGGTCACCTACGATTGGCATTACTCTTAATATATTTGTGTAATTATACCATTAAAAAAATAACGATAGTCCACAACTGAATGCTGATTCCCTTTCAAGATTGCCCTATTAAGACCTAAATAACCTTCATGATACTCACCATGAAATTGTGAAAAGTGGTGGACTGGATCTGGAAATAGAGTTATCAGCCGAACCACTGGCAATATATTAATCAATATATTACCGCTGGCAAATTTAATTGATTCACTAATCTTGATTGTGATTATTGTAGATTTCAATTCAAAATGTTCTCAAAATATAATTTAGCTGACTTCATGTAAATAAATTAATAAAATAAAAATGCAAGATCGCTGGAGGCTATGCGATTTTATACAAAATAAAAGTCAATAAAGCATTCTAAAAAATGTGTTTAAATGACATTTGGATGGCCACTAGGGATTTATTAAATTTGTCACTTATTGTGTAATAATATTTGTTATAATTTGAATTTTGATGCAGTTACGCATCGTATAAGAGTTTTAGCTATTATTTTATTGTAAAATCAATTTATACTTTTCTTTATTTTTATGAGCACAAAAGAACATATACATTAACTCAATGACAATGTAGCAGGAAAGTTAACCCATAGAAAACGTGCAAAAGAAGTTCAAAGTCTATGTCAATCTGTAAACTTGGAGAATAGTGAAGTAAAATAAGACTATTAATGAAAAAAAAAAATCAATACAGTAAAAATCTTATTTTTCTGGAGACTGCAAGAAGCAAACTTAGTGTTCGCAACATTTTTGTAAATACTATGAAGAAATGGGGTACAATAATGGCAGAATAAATAATTAGGATTATAATTCATTAATGGTTATAAAATATTTTAACAATACTATTTTTTCGATACTATGAAATCAAATCCATTCTAGTTATTCTTAAAAATGCACACACAAAAAGGGGGGAGATAAACAATATTTTAATAGCAGAACAAGATATGCATTCACTCCATAAATAATTATACATATATATACATTTTTTTCTTTGCTTCAGGAATTAAATCCTTCTTCCCAAATTTTATTCTACCTGGCAGTGGCGTTTTTACGCATAGGCAATGGAGGTGGGTAGACTCATGACACAAGATCTATTTCAACATATATCATAGAACTAAGCATTCGATTGTTTTTTGTCCATAGTCTGCTCTTTGGTCTAGTTAATTTTTTTTAAAAATAATGAGAGTATAAAAGGATCCAAATGAAATGTTGGAGGTAATAAAAATTGACAGGAATACGGAGTGAAAAAAGAAAAGAAACAGATTATCAAATAATTTCCAAATTCGTGATATTCAGAGAGTTATATATATATATATCTGTATTAATAAAAATGCTTCTCGAAATGCGTTGCTAAGCGCAAAACTGGAGAATGGCTCGACCGATTCAGCTAATTTTTATTTTAA
>JAOUZG010007547.1:5965691-6006262 GCA_026289955.1 Argiope argentata | reverse complement strand
ACCTTGGTTAAGAATTAAAACAGTATTCTGAACAACAATAATGTTACACATACTAAAAGTCTACAAGCTTGCTTCTACGTGGCTGACTGAGCGCCGACTGACGCCTTTATTAAGAAACTATCGCAGTGATACCTATAAAAAGGTGGAGGGGGGGGGTTCATTTATGAATAAGGAAATGTCCTTCAGACTTTTAAGACAGAGCGACGCGTTCAGAGCCCTGAAATCGATAACAAACAAATATCCAATCTTCTACGTTTTTCAGTTCTCGTATTTCTTTCACTCTGTTACCAAAAAATGTATTCCAGGGCTCTGTGTTAGTAATCCATCCCAGAACTACCATAGAATCGATCCAAAAATATGTTTTCAAAGACAAATTCAAAGTGTCTAGTATAACAGAAGCAATTTTAGCTCCAATGGCAAATCCTAAAAGTTCTAGTCGTGGAATTGTTGGTCATTTCACGGGAGATACTCTAGACTTTACTAAAACGAATGAGACTTTCACATCTTCATTTTCTTCACACCGTAGCAAGACGCAACAGGCATACCCATGAGCTGAAGTATCTGTAAATACGAGTAAGGTAGCCTTCTCAATATTTTCCATGCACTAACTTATGAGGAATTCTACAATTTTCTACAAGATCTAGATGTTTAACCCATCGCTGATAACGTAATTACATGTAGGCTGGCAGTTCTTCATCCCAATCCATCTTATTACACCAAGCATCTTGCAGTAGCAATTTTGGTAATAGCGTTGCAGATGATGTGAAACACAATGGATAGTATATACTGTTAACAATAGAGAGTAATTTTCTGTTGGTAATAGTTTCATTAAGTTCCTTATCAATTCTGGGATTAACACAGTAAAGTTCATCACTATTTATATCCCGCTTAAGGCCTAATACATTTTGAATTTCTTTATTTTGAATTCCACTGTGGGTCCAACATCTTAGTTCAAATGAAGCATCATTCATTATCTTCATTGTTTGACTCTTCAATTCTTTTAGTTCTTCTTGACATTCAACACTGGTTGTTAGATTGTCTACATAAAATCCTTTCTTAAGTTTCCCCACAGTTGGTTGAAGCAATTCAGATTGAAATTTTGTTGAATTAAGATGGTGACGTATACTAGCATTCAAGAGAAATGAAGAAGTTACTCCAAAGACGACTCGGCAATGTCTGGAAAATCTTAATTTCGATTGATCTTTGGTATCCCAAAACAAGAATCTCAAAGAATCATGATCCTCCGGTCTGACCCTCAACTGTAAAAAGCTTGTTTTATATCTGCAATCACTCCTATGGCACCAGTTCGAAATCTTAACAGAAGTGGGGAAATCTGCTCTGAAAGATCAGGTCCACTTAAGCATTCATTTATAAAAGCATATCCAGGTCGTTTGAAAGAAGCATCAAAAACAGGTCCGCACTCGAGGATTTGAGGACGGGCCTGTGAGGAAGATAATGACCTGGCTTCGAAATTTCACTATCTGGTATAGCTTTTATTAGGCCTTCCCTTTGCCACTCTTTCAGGACATCATCGTAGATTTCGTAGGTATTTTCTTTTAGTAAGCGTTTTGTTGCTGAACGTAGTCTAGATTCAGCTATATCATGTTTATCATAAACAAATGAGTGTCCAGATAACCAAGGTAAAGCAACTTCATATCGTCCATATTCACGGATCCTTAAGGTTTCACGGAAATGAGCCATAGTCTCTTTTTCAAGGAGAGTCTTATTTTTTCTTTCAATTGGATCTTTGATATCCAAAACTTCTAAATCCCAAAATTTTGATAATTCGTTGTTCTGTAAGGTTAACGTGACCATGTTAACCACTTTCTTTTTCTACCTAATCCTAAAATTGCCCATCCAAGCAAAGTCTCCACGACTGACACTCCAGATGTGAACACCTCAATTCTTCCGATCAAAATGCTACCTAATACGTCAGCTCCAAGAAGAATTCTTATAGGTGGCATATGATTTCTAATATCTGTCAGTTTAATACCTCGAGAAGCAAGCTCAGCCAGTAATTTTTTTATCACGTATCTTAGGTAACGTTGAGAAAATTTTCGGTTGATCAAGAAGAGCTACTAAAGTAGAATATTTTCGTTCTAAACTTTCAACAGTTACTGTAAATCTACCGTGCTCTGCTGCAGGAGAAACACCACCGCCAATAGTTCTTGGGATAACACTTCCTTTCCAGAGGGAGAAAGATTCAACTCTACAATTAAACTCTTCTCGATATATGAACGATGAGATCCATCATCCATTAATGCTCTGACACAAATTTCTTTACCCTGGTATCGAAGTCTGATTTTTATTGTTTTTGGGTATATTTCACGCTCTGATGGAAGATTTGTTAACAAGATTTCTGTCAAATTTTGCTCTTCATCTGGAACTTTTTTCTCTGATAAAAAATTATCACCTTTGTGTAAATCTGGACAAAGCAATGCATAGTGCCTCCTTTTAGAAATCAAACATTTCACACCACTGTGGCATATTTTGGCCATATGACCAGTCTTGAGGCAAACTAGGCAGCATCTCTTGCGAATTACTTGTAATTTTCTGTTTTCATAATTCATATTCGATATTTTATGACAGTCCTGACTAGGATGAAAACCGTCACAGAAAATATAACTTTTTCCTGAGGTAGTATTTGCAATCAATGTAGCAGCCATAGGTTCACCTCTCTGAACTGATTTATGATAATCCTTTCGTTTTACCCCACTTCCAAATGAAGATTCTACTAGAAAACGATGATCTTCGCTTTCTACTTCATGACGTGAGAAGGACATTCAATCTTCCAAAATTTTCTCCTTTATGAGAACGGGATCCTCTTCTTTGACTTCTCTATTGAGACTATATCTATCCCAAGATTTCAGGATCTCTGCCGGAAGACATAATTCCGCAACAGAATACATCACTGCTTAATTGGACGTTGTCAAACCTAAAGTTTCTAAAGCTCTTAGTTGGTTATTTACAAATGCGAAAAGGTCCTGCATATAAGCTTCTATCAATAAATTTTTTCTACCGAATCGGGACTTTAAATGATCGATAACTTTTGAACAATTATCTTTGGATGGTGGGTAGCTTTCAAATTATTAAGTAATTGTGATTTTACTCCATCTGGCTTTGAAGAATCTTTCGAAACAGAACTCGAATCTTTATTTAAAAGTATTTCTACTAAGTTTCAGAAAATTATCTCTATAATCCTCTGCCGCTTCAAAATCGGCAACAGTCTCAGTATTTTCTAAAAGTAATGACGCAATTTTCTTTTGAATCTCATCTAAATGTAAATATTTATCTTGTAATGAGAATTAAAAGCGTACAGCTTATCGTCAACCTTGGCACCAACTTCCGTCGCCAAATATTGTTTCAATTTATTCGCCGCAGCCATAAATGCAGTTCGTAACGACTTTCGTTTTGTTTTCAGAGCCTCCATAATTAATGTTTTATATATAAACTTAAAATAGTTACAGAAAATTATTATCGGTTCTTAAATTCTTAATAAATTCTTATTTATTCTTACTTCTGAATTCAAATCAGAATGCAATGTCCAGTCACGGACGCGAGTTTGTTATGACTCGTAACTCTGCTTTGGTTTTCGTATCCATTTATTTGGAACAACACAGGACAGAGTATTTCTGATGAGCGTATTTACAGATGAAGTATACTTAATTGATCAAATGATCCGTACATCAGAGATGAAATAGCGTAACGTATCAAAATCTTACTTAAAGCAAAACAACATATTCTATTTTAATCAATTATGGGTGCCAAATTCCAAGTTATAATAAGATGCAAAAGAAACGGGAAATACCAAAATTATTGGGAGTGGCAACAGGAATATTATTAATAAATATTTCTATATGATAATGATAAAAAAAAAAGTATATTTATCATTCCAGAGTGCATTGGATTTCATTAAAAGCTGAAATTTACAGTAGCCCTGCTCACATGAAAAACAGAAGCAAGTGCAGATAAAAAGAACATTCATGAGTACAGTAAGTATGAGTTATATCCTTACTATATAGTAAATATTATCTTATTGTTCAAATCAGGAAATTTCTGTTTTCTATTATTTTAATGAGAACCATCTTTGGCATTGATTCAACAAAAATATAGGTGATAGAGGTGATCAACAAAACCTCTCCACAATATTGGCACATAAAATTACATACTTCAATTGCAAAACTTATAAAAATTAAACCAGCAGTTGCAAACAGCATTGAAATATTAATTATTGCATTATAAAAGAAACATTGTTTATTTAACAAAAAACAGCATTAGTTTTGGGAACAGTAGACTCGAAATATCCTAAAAATATTTTTTTGGACAAATAAAACTTTTTTTTATGGTTAAGCAATTTTAAGAAAATTTTATTTTTTCCTTTCTTCTATATTTAATGAAGCAAAAATAAAATTTTTTTCTTCATTATCTAATAAATATACCAATGGTAAACCTTTTAGAAATTATTTGAAGAGTTTTACTTACTGGTTTAAGAGGAATCACTGGAATCAATATTAGCAATAAATAAATTAAATAATTTGCATAGTATATTTTTTCACATTTTATTTTTTTTATTGACTATGTCCCGTAAAAAGTTTATGAATCGTCTAATTAATTTTTAAATAAAAAATAATGTTTACATCGGAATTTGTTAGTTTACCATTTACATTATACATATTTAGTATCTTTACTTTACAGTAGTAATATACCAAAAGTTATTCTTTCTAGTTAGCTTCTAAGCTAGACGAAAATAAATAATAAATAAATAAAGTACCCAAACACCAAACACAAATTTCAGACAAGCCATCTTACCAGCATTTAAGTATTTAAAAGCTATGAAAATCAGCTTGAATTTGTTGGATATCATTAAATATCATACACCACTAGAAATTGGTTGAAGGAAACAGTTTGCATTTCCATAGCCCTATTCACTTACACGAACCAACTCTGATTTGGGTGTTTGTCCACAGATTTGCTATTTGCCATGCTGAAACAGGAATAAAATTTCACCCATTGGTTCGGTATTTTGTTTCGACAAATCCGACAATGTTAATTTCGGGTAGTGAGATTTTACATGCACAGAACATCAGAAATTGTTCTTTTCGCATATTTTGGAATTCAGCATCTTGTAAAGTATGATATTTTCAATCCATTAAGGTTGTTTGATCATTTACACAAATAAGTATGCTTCAAAATAAATAAACTATTCCAGAGAAATCTTTTGATTTTTAGAGATGATCAATTTCGCTAAAACAAATACAAACTAATTTTCATCAATTTTAACTACTTATAGTTATTTGAGGAATTATAAAGCAATGTGTTGAAGAAATATGCAAGATCAATTTTTAAATTCCTCATATGATTTTTACTCGAATAAAAACTGTTTATTGCTCAGGGTAATTTATAAAACAATCTTATATGTATTTGTTTATATAAATTTGTTTCATATGCAATGGAAATCATGAAAAAAATGAATGTATTTTTTAAAGAAAACTCCTCTGTAGTAAATTGATTAAAAAAGGGTTTATTTATTTTTTTCTTTTCTTAATGCATCTAGAAAATTGCTTCTATATTTAATGAATTTTTTTTGCTGTACTGAGTTAAATAATTATGTATTTCCTCCTCATTTAGCATATTACTTTAGTGCTATTTTTATATTTTTCATTTTGAAATTAATTTTTATAATACAACAGTTACTTCAAAGCAAGAAAAAAAATATCCTTAGTATTTATGTTTATAAATATTTTAAATTTCCACATGGAAAATATTACTGATTACCAATAAATCAATTCCTTCAATGAATAAATTTATTGATGTAAAGTTAAATACTTAATTCAACAGACTATATTTAAGTTGTTAATGTTTCAGTACTTAGAAGTTTAAATTTCTTTACCAGTACACAGTTTTTATTAACATGTTATCCACTTATTATTATTGATATTTATATCCTAGATACAAATAAAGTATTTGTTTTTTCATATGTGAACTGTTAAATAGTAGTTATAAAGCATTCTGATTTGCAGCAAGGTTCTGAAAATCTAAATAAATTTATACAGTAATTTTATTACTATACTTATTTTACTGTGTTATGTGCCTTTACATCTACTTGTTTAAATTAAAATTTTAAAATAACTCAGCTGAAGATATGATATTTGAATTAAAATATTCAGAAAAAATTGGGTTCCCAGCAGCCTAAATTACAATATAAAAAAATAATTTTAAAGTCTATTTTTTGTAATTGAACAACAATCAACTGTAATACCTTGGAATGTTCTAAAACTATGAACCTATTAATGTTTTAATTAAGGACAGAAATGTGTTTTAGATTTTAGTATACAATATCAGAATAAGAGGCAATATCTCATTGTAAAATATAGAATACACATCTGTTAAACATTTTAGTTTTATTACATTTATCATTCAGGGTAACAAAGATTCAGCAGAGTTCAGTTGATGGAATATGAATGCATTGATATTATTGTTCACTACAAGATTACATATCAAAGCAAACAATGAACTTAAATGAGAGACTAGTAAATAAAATTTTCACATTTACAGTAAAATTATGACATTATTTGTGCATATGATATGAAGTGCTTTTGGTTCAAAGGAAATGATTTATGTAAACTGATGGGAAAACCAACTTTGAGGCAACATGCAATGCAAACATACATGCATGCATACAGAAAAAAAAAAGATTACAAATTGTCAAGTGTTAAAAGTTTATAAAAACTAGACAATTAACAAAAGCTTCTATATTATAAAATCCACAATATTCTTTTATACAAAAAAAAAAAAAATCTGCATCATAATGTTTTATGCGATTAACCGTGGATCTGCACACCAGTGAAGATGTACTGAGATGTTGGAGAAACACACTTCCCAAAATCAAAGTTGCACCAAAAGGAGATTATGGTTAGTTTGGTGCTTATCAAAAGGAACTACCAACTAAAAATTTTAAAGCTGAGAAAATAGTTGGAGCTAAAAAAACATTACCAAGATATGGGCAAAATGCTTTAAGAATTATAATATTTATGCTCAGCACAGGACAATAATAAAAATAATTAGCCATGGAAAATTATCATTCAGAAGTTATATTAATTGGGTTATTAAATTCTATCTCAACCAATTTATACACAAAATCTTTCTCCAACTAATTACTATATTATCATGCATTTTAAACTACTTTACCAATGGATTCAACAGCAAAAAATAAGCTGAAAATGTTCCTGAAATTTTCATTAACAGGAATGAAACATGTCCATAACACTAGAATTCCCCCCCCCCTTGCAATGAACAAAGTTATTTCTAAGTGAGAAATATGGGCAAATTTTTTTAATTCCAAAGACATTGTAAATTATTTTATATTCATAAAACTGCAATTATTTTTCAGTGAATTTGATAAAAAATTATTATTTTATTAATTTAATAAAAAAGCATTCCAGGAAACTGAAATAATTAATACAAATGTAATTATTTAATATGAAGGGAAGAATATTTCTATATTTAAAAATACCCAAACAGTCATTCATATTTAAGAATTGTACCCCTCATTTCCAGCATCATGCAAGACATTAAATATATATAAATGAGTTTTTAAAAAATAAGTACTTTAGGGGAAAAAAAGAACAGGCCAAAGACTGGGGGTGATCACACATGAAATGAATCAAGAAATCTTACAATACAATCTTACATTAAAAATATTTGTAGATATACATTATGAACAACGATTCCCACAAGAATTGTTACTGACTATTTCACTGCAGATTTAATCCGATATTACTACGTAAATATGTTGATCAACTGTAAATTAAACAGCTCTTTAAAAAAAGATCCCTCTACAAAGCAAAAAACAATTAAATTATCATTTTCTTCTGGTCAATATATTTTAAAAGTAAGGGGAAAAAAGCTGAAGAATTTTAAAAAGATATATTAAATAAAGGAAAAGCGAGAACATGATAAGAAAAAAAATATGTTATTTTAAATAAGGAAAGGAACTAAAAATAATAGGAAGATAAATAATCATGATAAATGGTGGCTGAAGAATTTTACATATATACATAAATACACATTTTTTGATGAACATTTTAATGAATTGATGTGCATGCAAAATGAGCATTTATGAAGGAATGTATTGCAATTATTTTCTACTAGAATCTGCGAGCGATTCTAATGAGAAATCTTCAAGGTCCTCTCCTGGTAACCATTGTTTGTGCAGTACTTCCTAAGAAATAAGCAAAAAGTTATATCCAATGAAATCAAAAGTATACTATCAAAGTCAAATGAATTCAATACTTCTAAAAAATAAACTAATAATCAATTGTAAAATAATTAGAATAAATGCCGCTACATTTGTAATTTGTGAAATATTTTAAATGAAAGAGAAACTTTTGAATTATATACTAATTTAGTAACATGGGCTTCATGCACTTTTTTATTAATTCATACCAAATTAAGGTAAGTACATTAAACACTTATGAGAAATAACCTGATTCATAATTGTTTCATACCAATTTAGAAATATTTGATGAGAGTTGTAAAAATTTATTTATGGAAAATTTACTAAGTGCAGCAATGAATTAAATTATTCCTAAGTTTCTCTTAACAAGATTATGAATTTCAGGATTTTTTTTAAAAAAATTAATTCTACTCTTGACTGATTATACACTTTTAAAATTTGCAACATTGGAAGAGAATAAATATAAATAAACTAATTACATTAAATAACTAATTTAAAAAAATTCAGTAAATGTTGAAATCTAATTAACAATTGCAGAAAATAAAAAAAAATGTTTAAAATAAATTTATTAAATGAAATATACAATATTGCGAAAATAAATATTTGTTTATTTCAAAAACTGTGTTTTAATTCACATATTAAAGCGATTTGTTACTTCTTCAGGATAAATATTTTAGAATAAGCTATAATTGCAAAACAGTTTACTTAACTTTAGTTTAAAAATACTTTTAAATAATGCTAATATTTTCAAAATACAGCTTTTTTTCCTGACAGTATTCAAAATATGAAGCACAGCTCTGATAGCAATTCGTAGATATCAGCTAATGGCCAAAATTAAAAATCTTAATACATTTCATTAAGTTATTTTAATGATTTAAAAACATTTTTCTTCTTTTCTGAGATTAATTTGCGCCAAAACTTATCTATTGATGCAAAAACAAAATTGAAAAGTAGATAAATAACTAGTAAAAAATGAAGAATTACAATATTTTTCCAAATTCGAAATTTTCAAGTAAAAATCTTCTCACAAATTACATAATGCCATAATGTAGTTTGACATATAAAGAAATTTGTGAAGACTTCAAAAGTCATTTTTTTTTCTTTTTCTGTTTCGCAATTCTGCCAAAATTTCATAAAGAGAATTTGAAAAGAAGAAAAGAACAAAATATCGTTATATACAAATGTTTGTCTTTGGTCCCAATATATAAAATAAATATGTCATTATATAAATTCATTCACCACTGATCTCCAAAATATAAAATTAATATTTATTCATCTTTACATTTAATTAAATTTGGCGGCATAAAACCTGTATTTCAGAAACTTGAAAATTAAGATTATATATATATATATATATATATATATTATTAAAGGCAACTTCTATATGGCAAAAATGTAACATGAGTACCAAAACAGTACATTATGAGTAAAATGAAACTTTTATTTCATAGATAATAACATTTGTTTTACATAGCCACATAATTATTACAGTAGATTTCTAAAAGCATCAAAAATATTCTCATAAAATATATACAACATCTATACATTTTAATGACTCAATCATAAACTTCTGAACTAAATACAAAATTTTATATTCTGTTCCTATAAAACCAAGGAGCTATATTAAACATTTAAAAAAAACTTTTAAATATATAAATAAAATAATATAAGCATCACTTTAAATGGATTTAAATATATAAATATATACAAAAAGTAATAGTGATATAAAAGAGAAACATACCTCTACTTTGAGGTCTGCTATGCATGCTGGGGAACGAGGGATAACTCCTATCATGCTGTCTGGCTTTATAACATTCAAGAATAAAAGACCCTAAAAAATAATTAGATAAAAAGAATCATAAATCACAGAAATTGAGAAAATAAATAAGTTATTTTTATTTTGAAATTTATGTCCTTTCATTCATTGAAAGTTACTAAAAAATCTTTTAAGATTTTGCTTTTAATTTATTTTCCCAACAAATAAAATGAACAAAAATTATAATTTTTAAAAAATAAATTATAAATGACAATTTTACAAAATTGCAAGCAAATGTCACCTAGATGTTTTCATTAAAAGCAAAGAATGTATATGCATTGATAATTACTTTTAAATTAAAGGCATAAAAGGCAATTTTCAATTAATTCATATTTTCATAACATTCTCAAAAATTAAGATCGTTTAAAAAGACAATAACAGATTAAAATATAATTAAAATAAATCTAATCTGCCAAATTTTGATTTTTTTTTTAATTTTGTATTTTCAAAGGCATTTTGATACCAAAACATTAGAAAAATTATTTGAGTATAACCTTTTAAGGGAGTAGTTTTAAAATGCCTTAATTAACCAGCTATCTAATTAAATTATATATTTTCATGTAAGCGTGGAATAAATTCTTAAATAATTTGAAAATAGAAGCTAGGAAAGGTTGTATTTTACAAAAATTAATTCATAAATAAAGAAAATGCATATTCAGCTATCTTATACATAGATAAATTCATAAATTTTTACTGTAAATTATTTTAATATAGCAACAATCATTTTTACTTTGTATCATCAAAGTATATTCTTAAATAATATAAATTTTTACCAGTTTCAAAAACAATAAAAATTTCTAATCCATGGGGAAAAAGTACAGTTTCTGAATAAGAAAGCTTGTAATTACCATGCCTGCAGCACTAGTCACTCTATTAATAGCAGACAAAGCGCCCCAAGTGAGTTCTCTATTACACTTGAATGGTCTCAAGTCTTCTCTCAAAGCTTGAACAATTACAGCATAAGTCGGACGATAAAAAGGAGGACCATCCTTATACAAAACTAATTAAGATATATTAAATTAGCATCAACTGAAATCAAAAGATTTGAATTTAATTAAATGATAGCAATTAAATATTCTTTATTGAATGACATTGAGCACAAAGATAACCAATTCATTGAATATAAATACGTAATTTTAGACTTGTCAGAAAAATTGGTATTTTACAAAAAAAGCACAAATGAAAGTTTTGAACAATATTGCTAATATAATCTAGGACTAAAGATTATTTGTGAAGCTTCTCACTATACATAATTATTTATTAAGATTCTTACCAAAAGGTTCCCCTTCTTTTACCGACTAAAAATTTAATGCTTTTAAGTTTCTTTTATCACAGCTCTTACTATTTTCAAAGAAAATTGGAATATAATGATTTGATGCACTATAAACAATTTATAATGTTTATAACAAAAATAGTAGACTACAAAATCTTCAAATAAGAATACAGTAACATTCTGAGTTTGCCTTTACAACGAATAAATAAAAACTAGAGAATAAGAAAATATATAACTTGACTTTTCAAAAATTTATGGAATATGAATAACATTAAAAACATGATATACTCTCATAACCTTTTCTTTCCACAGTCCAACTTCTTCTGCTTCTTTTTTTAAAAATGTTTGAATACATAGAAATGCACCAGTATAGAAAATATTATCACACGTTGAAAACATTAATATTCTTTTAAGATTATTTAAGCTTTGTATTTAATTTTAATCTGTAATAAGATCTACCATGTTATCTAGGTCCCAATTTGGAGTCCCATTTTTGCACTTAAATAAAGTCAATGGTTAATGTAGACATTTTGCAGCCTTAGGTAGCTTATATTATGAAACTCCTCTTTTAATAAACTAGTCAAATTAGTTTCAAATTTAAACTTACTCAACATGTTAATTATTTATATAGATTAGTGGTGAAACTATTTTATTGATAAAATTGTGTGTGTGTGTGCTTTAATGCTTGACTTTCTCTGCAAATCCCCCCCCATTTTTGAATTGCATGCCATAAGCTTGTTTAATTATTAGTTCTTATTAGTGTCATTTTTCATGTTTGACTTTCACAGTAAAATTTCCCAAACTTCCTCCCAGTTCTTGCACTGCATGTTATAAACTTATTTATTTTTAGTTCTTTAAATCATTACCATTGTCGTCAAAGAGGGAGAGGACATTTCCTTTTTTGTGTCAAATTTCTATAGTTAATTTTGTGTCACAGAATTAGTTAATTTGTGATTTCAAGGTAATTAGAATTTTCAGAATAAT
The DNA here is from genome assembly GCA_026289955.1 of Argiope argentata. Lineage (NCBI taxonomy): Eukaryota > Metazoa > Arthropoda > Arachnida > Araneae > Araneidae > Argiope > Argiope argentata. Next base: position 5,993,953 of record JAOUZG010007547.1, on the reverse strand, counting down.
TCAAATTATTAATTAAAATGTGTAGAGAATAAAAGATTTTTTTTTCCAGTTTTGATTCTTATTTCAAGGAAAATCCTTTTCGTGTTATATTAGCTTGCCCATGAGAAAGTATTAAAAGGGTCTGTATTATATTCCACAATATGCTAAAATTTTTATTTTTTGCTGCATACCCGTACAAAAAAATTTTAAACACTGCTTCTGATGGATCAAATGTAAGAAATTATTAAGAATTTGGAAACAGCCCAATTCTGATGTGCACATGTTTAAGCTTGATTTGACAAGTACACTATATTTCAATTATATCAAAACCAATCTTCTCCCTTATCAGTCAATATAGATTTATTTAAACAACTGTTATGTTTTATCATGACTATCGTGCACCCATTATAGGAATAAAATGAATACTCCTTGTAACTTTATTGCTAGATTGATGCATTTTCTGTGAATCTCTTCTTCAGGGAGATCACAATTTGTCTCAAAGTTTTCAATTCTTCAAAGCAGATAAACCATTTTTCCTTTTTGTAATTTTTCACATTTGAGAAAGAACTCAATTGGGGGAGGGATGCCCCAGAAAAGAAAAAGGATTTGAAAAAATAATTATGGTATTTTTAGTGACCCCTAACAGAATTCTGCTATTTAGGGCCATTTTAAGATCTGATGGGCCTTTATACAATAAAAGATATTGGATAATTACTGTGTTATCAATCGATTATGACATTAGTGCAATGTGATATGTGCACATATATATAACTATTTTCCTTTAAGCTAGCATACTTTTCAATTATCTTTTCATTGCAGCTACTACATTTGAACTGATTCTCTATTAGACAAGTATTTAAATGTACCTAAGAACTTCTGCAAAACATAAATAAATGTCCGTTAAAATTCACTTGAAAGTGAAAAGGAGGAAAAAGATTTCTTTTAATGTTTAAGGAGAATGTTTAGTAACATTAGATTATAAAAAAAAAAAAAAATTAAATTAAATTGTCATTTTCATTTCATTATCCATTAAGACATGCAAAAATAAAATAAGTATATAGGCAAATATTTAGTAAAGTTATAAGTTTTATAAAATTTCGAAACACTATATTAAGCAACTTAATAAGCAATTATTTCATATTCTCCTTATAATATAAAGGCAAAAAAGTTTTCTGAAGAGTATTTGAAATTACAGCACTCTCTAACATACAATAAGAACTAATCATGTTTACCTTCAACTAACATGGCATTAAAAATTCACTGAAGATATTTTTAAACAAGCTCAAGCTCAGTCTGAAGAAAAGTTAGCAGATTTTTTTTATGTCGATTTTCTTCTATTCTGTCTGTAGATTAAGAACCAGATTTTAGTAAAAAGTGAATGGAGTGAAATAAAATAAAAATTATTCCTGCTTCGGCAAAATTATGTGCTGCAACGACATTTGGATATGCAAATATTTATAAATCAAGTTTGAATACATTCTGAAGTTATTACATGAAATTTTTTCTAAATTTGTTGTAAGAGCGCATTTAAGATGTAAAATTATTGGTATTCCACATAAACGAATTATGGAAGTCAAAATTGTTGATTTTCATATTAGAAATAATGGTAGGCAGAAAAGATATGCAAAGTAAGGTTAGATTATAGAGGTTGGAAATGTTGTTTTATCTGTAATCTTAGATTTTTATATCTTCTTGAAATAAATATTCTTTTTATGAGTGTAAACATGTATGTGCACATTGTGCTGAAACAATGGTTCACGATCCGATTCTGACGGGGTAAGGAAGCTGTATTGAAATGATGGTCTATGCTTTGATTATATGTGTAGTTATGTTTCTGTTTATCAACCCAGAACCCTGGATGTGACACTTTTTGAGTAAGGTGTCTTTTACTTCGAGATGTAAACGCCAGTTCCATCCACAAAGGAACCTGGATAATTTCAGAAATGTGAAATTGTTATTTAAAACTAATTCCCTAGATATCAAGAAACCTGATTAGGAAATGGGACAAAAAGTACATAGATATACTATAAATAAAAGCATTTACGACAGATATTAAGTGTCGCTTGTTAAATCAATACAGTAACGTCTTGAATCGGAGCTTCTGGTTAGTTGTGTCCCGAAAGCAAATCTCAGTTCGTCGGGTAATAATATCTAGAATTTATTTTCAGCCACAATATATATATTATGCACATTTACCCATACCCTTTTCTTGATTAATATTCCACAAGCAATTAATAAGAATTAAATCAGAGTTCCACTAGGGGAGGTTCTGTGTATCATATAAGTAAGAAAACTCTCCTTGCGATGAAGAGATGAGACGGAGTTCTTCGTGAACTCCAGCAAGATCCAACCCGAGGTTCGGGTTTATCCGCTATTTCGATTAACCTTCTGGGTTTGCAGAACTTTCAAATTGATGAGTTAGAGGAAACTCGCTGGAAGATCAATCTAAAAGACAAGGCTGTCTAAATAACTGAAGTTCTCCCAAAGCTCGGACGAGTTTTCACACTTTCGACGAGACGAGATGAGAAGGTATGAATTTGATTCGCGAAGTTCCACTGAACTTTACGTGGGCTCAGCCTACAGGGCGAGGCTGCTTACGACACAACGCAAAACTCTCCAGAGAAGTGCACACGGAATTCCAAGCCGAATTCCCGATGCTCCAAACACTCACGATAACTGATAATTTTAATCCACTCTCCTCACTCAGTCATCAGCCGACTTCTTCCATCCTTCTCCTCTTGTTCTTTTTTCTTTCTTCTCATCATTATCATGCTCCTTTTTATTTGGGCTTCCTAGGCAGGTCTCGAACGAAAAACGACCAATCAGCATATACCCCAATTTTTATTTGACCATCTGACCTAAGATACGTTCCCAATCAAATGAAAGAGGAAAGCATCGATTAGCAAACCACAGGTGGTTGAAGACCACCTCCTTGATGCGACCACTAGATGAAAGAAAGACAATTTGCCTCCGGACATTTTTTTGTCGCTCTGAACGGCGGTCGTCTTTTATCTATTGGGAAGGACACGCATGTTTCTTTCTTCTGATTCTTTTCAAAACATATGTCCCTTTCAATTAATCAATAAGTTATTTTGTCCATATGGCACTTCACTAAATAATCCAGTTTATTGAGATCTGAGTCTTAGTAGATGCCGCATGGACACATTTTTATTTAGCTCTCAAGGTGTAATTCAATACGCGTTACCAGATGTATAAATTCTTTTGCTATCAATAAATTCTTCAGCAATCAATGTGTTTCTTTTTTTTTTCGAGGGAAACTTAGTTCGTTAGAGTTTTCTAACCATCGCTTATAAGAGGTCGTCACAATATTTGCTCATAATATGTAAGATGATCTTCTATTGTACATTTAACCGGTGTTAATACTTTATTATTTTAAACAGCAGAAAATTTAAAAACTAGAGAATAAAAAAATTAAAGAAATCTGGTGAACATTAGTTATCATATAATCACAGTACAATAATATAAACTGAAGTGACAAAAGTCATGGGATGACTGTTAATATCGTTTTGGTTCTCCTTTTGCCCGGCGAAGTGCAACAACTCGACGTGTCATGGAGTCCACAAGTCGTTGGAAGTCCTCTGCAGGAATATTGAGCCATGCTGTCTGTATAGACGTCCATAATTGTGAAAGTGGGGATGGTGCAGGAGTTTGGGCACGAATGGACCTTTCGATGATGTCTCATAAATGCTCGATGGGATTCATATCGGGCGATCTAGGTGGCCAGATCATGCGCTGGAATTGTCCGGAATGTTCTTCAAACCAATCGCGAGAAGTTCGGGCCCGGTGACATGGCGCATTGTCATCCATAAAAATCCCATCGTTGTATGGGTACGAGAAGTCCATGAATGGTTGCAAGTGATCTGCAAGCAGCTGAACATAACCATTTCCAGTCAATGATCGGTTCAGTTGCACCAGAGGACCGAGTCCATGCCATGTAAAAACAGCCCACACCATTATGCAGCCACCACCAGCTTGAACAGTGCCTTGCTGACAGTTTGGGTCCATGGCTTCGTGGGGTCTGCGCCCTACTCGAACTCTATCATCAGCTCGTAACAACTGAAATCGTGACTCATCTGACCACGCCACGGTTTTCCACTGGTCTAGGGACCAGTCGATATGCTCACGAGCCCAGGGGAGTCGCTGCAGGCGATGTCGTGCTGCCAGTAAAGGCACTCGAGTGGGTCTTCTGCTGTCATAGCCCAAGGAAGACAAATTTCGCCGCACAGTCCCATCGGACACGTCCCACATTGATTCCTGCAGTTATTTGACGAAGTGTTGCGTGTCTATTAACATTGACCATTCTACACAGACGTCGGCGGTCTCGGTCGTTAAGGGCAGGTGGTCTCCCACTGCGCTGTCCATGATGGGATGGGATGCCTGAAATTTCATACTCTCGGCACACTCTTGATACTGTGGATCTCGGAATGTTGAATTCACTAACGATATCCGCAATGGAATGACCCATGCGTCTAGCTCCAACTAACATTCCACTTTCAAAGTCTGTTAATTCTCGTCGTGCCGCCATAAATCACGAAAAACCTGTTCACATGAATAACTTGAACACAAATGAAAGCTCTGGAAAACGAACTGCGCATTCATACTTTTTCGCTGCGATACTACTGCCATCTGTATATTTGCATATTGCTATCCCATGACTTTTGTCACTTCAGTGTATTATGTTTAATAACAGCTATTAAACAATTAACCATTACAAAAATTACACAACAAAAATAACTTATTATTTTCCATGCATTAAATGCATAGAAGGCTATATCTTCCATGCATTTCAAAATAATTGTATAGCTTGTCAAGCATGCAGTTAAATTTTATTTAGTAATTTATTTTCAGTAGTTTTCTAGCATATTTGTATTAATTTTTTAATCAATATTAAAAAAAATTGAGGTGAATCGGCCCAACGTATAAGGAAATGTTAACTTTATTTGTGCAAAATACATTTAAAAAACAAAGCAAGTAAAAATATTTAATTATTTTTCATTTTTAAAAAGAATGGGAAAGGAAAGGGATCCTAATTCATTCTAGTTTCCAAGATCCAACAGAAAATAGCAGAATTAATATTTTACTTTAATAATAATAATAATAATAAAGACGAATAAAAAGAAAACAACAATATAAATTTGCAATGCTCAAACAGACATTGTTATTTTGATTCAATGCCTGTTTGCTGTAATTAAAAATATTAAACTCCTTTCATAAAAAGCAGGAGGGTAATAAAAAGCCCCAAATTAAAGAATTTAAATATTCAAAACACAAAACAGGTGATAAACATGAATAATATAACACGAGGGAGGATAAAATAATTTTAAAATATATTAATCAAGAGAAAACATCGAAAATAATTAATCACTTATTTTAATTACCATAGTCTGTTCCATATTTTGTTCCCTTTCTGACAACCCATCCTTTACTTCTAAAATGATGATATGCTGTATACATAATCAGAAAATTGGCAGCTTCAGTGAGATCAATAAACTTCCTCCATAGGCTCACTATATTTAATGGCTAAAAATAAATAAATCTTAGACTCTAAATCTAAATAATTATATAAAAAGTAAACTTCAATGGACACTTATATAACGAGGAAATAAAATTAATATACAAAATAAAGATAATATTTAAATTTCAGACCATATTTAATGTCTATAAAAGCTCAAATATTCTCAATTTTAAAGTTGCTTATTAATCTTCTGCCTTTCTTCATCACAAAGTTATGATGAAGAACAAAAAACTATTAAATAAATACAAACATTTGACAAATTTAAGACAGTGAAAAAAATAATCAATTATCTCAAAAGATATAGATAAATATTTTTTTTTTTTTTGGAAATGCACGTGTTTTGTGCCACGTCAAGCACATCATCAATTTAATCAGATTATATGTCCAAGCTCACTTAATTAAAATAATACATTTCAATTGAATTTTGTTAAATAGAATAACCTTATGAATTAAGATGAAATTTACAAAATTGTGCAGCATTCTCGCAGACGTCAACTTTATTAGTAGAACAGGCACTAAGCCTAGATACTTAACTTTTTAACTCCAAACTACATTAAAATGTTTTATTTACTAACTACAAAGAGTGTTCAAATAAAAAGGTATGAACGTCGTAACAACGTAATCGTTAGCATTTTTGGCTATGCCGCTATGTGAGAACGTAACGAGACATTTAAGGATGCGATTGGAGTTAACGGCTTAAATCGCAGGATGCGTGGGAACTCGAATGGGCAGGAGAGCACAGAGGCTCTTATAAACAGAGTCGTCTATTTGACTAATAATGTTGAATTCCTTGAGCACAGAAGAATCATTAACTCCGATATGTTTTGGGAGATATTCCGGAGACTACGCCGGTCCACCAAGGACAAAAGACCGTGGGTTCTTCTCCATGATAACGCGCGTTCACAAGTCTCCAGGGTCACGCAAGTGGAACTGGCCAAGCTCAAGTGGGAGCAACTTGACCACCCACCCTACAGATCGGACATGTCACCTTACGATTTTCATGTGTTTGGCTTCCTGAAAAAAATATCTGAAAAATAAGCGTTTCATCTTGGACGACGAACACTAGGACGCTGTGAAGGACTGGGTCTCGTCACGGCCATAGGAATTTGAGAACAAGGAATTCTTCGGATCGTTAATCGATGGGATCGTTGTGCTCAAACCTATAATGTATACTTTGAATAATGTCTTCGTTTATACCCATAGTGTCGTTTCATATCTTTTCATTTGAACATCTCTAGTAATATTCTTACACACTCAAAATATAAACATGGCACTTAAACCTATCTATGTATAACCTTCAAAATTTTCTTTAATGTTTTATAAAAGAAATAATTTAAGCTCCTGAATAAACTTAGCATCTCATATGAGAACATAAACACTTCAGAAAACTTATAAATGATAAGAAGCCCCAAACATTATATTTAACTTATATGATACTTTATGCTATACGTTCTGTAAAACCTTTTAAACTTAATTGCTCAAATACATGATTAAAAGCATTAGTTTTAATCTTGTATGTTATTTAAACTTCAATTTCATATTCTGCCTTAAAGAAAACATTAATAGGAAGTAGATAGCATAAATCTTAATACCAATTTCTATTCTTTGAAAAACATGTTATGCAGTGCTCTCTCTTTGTTTTTCTCTCTCTCTTACGCTGATACATACTTAATCATACAGCATATTGATTAAAAAATATTTAAAATGAATAATAATTTCCTTCACCTTTAACTTTTTTTACTCTTTCTGATTTTAAGTATAGAAGTATGTTAAGAAATTGATTAAATCCAATACTTGATAAAGAAAAATCAACTGAAGATTTAAAAAAAAAAAACTGAAAAAATGACAATGAAAAGTTTGAATGACATAATGTACTTTTGTCCTTTAAAATTTCCTTAAAATAATTTATATGCTAGATTAAAATTATGAAGGCCAAATTCTAGAATTGTAATTAGTATTTTACTGTCATTTTTCAAATTACATCAGACTAAATTTTAATAAAAGAGGTTATTTTTATTGTGTTTTACAGAGCAAGAGGAATTTTTTGACATTCTACATCATTGATTTGAACAATACTTTTCATACTGAATCCAAATGCTATAATCTATACAAAATATCCTAAAGGGTCAATTGTATAGACAAAATGGAATATATGTGTTATTAAGGTGTTATACAAACACAAATCATCCATTGCAACATATGGACAAAACATGAAGTCATATTTATTTATTCAAAACTTTAAAAAAATATTTTGTAGTACGGTATACTTTAGCTATAAGATTTATTTAATATTTATACAGCTTACAGTATAATTTTTAATTTATCAATAGCAAATTTTGTGTATTTCCATTAGTGTGGAGGCAATAAATGAATTTGTCTGGTAATGGATTTACAGGACTGATTTTCGCATTATGAAAACTTTCCTGTACGATCTATTTCTTTGACAACATTAAATTATAATTTTTCTGACATTAATTAATAACTTCTTTGAATTTAATATTGGTTACATCATAGAGCATTTCATTGAATAGTGTTTTCAAAAATTATATTAGTCATTTTATTGGAAATAATTTTTATATCAGATTTTTCTATTTTCAACTTTGGCGCTACATGGATATTTTGACAAAGCTATTTATCTGTGATGCATAACTAAGTATATAAAATGTATCATTATATATTAAATAATAACTTTAACTACGACTTCGTATGCTTGGAAATTTTGATGTGTATGTGTATCAGAACTAATGGTCTGATCACAATGTAAAATGTTATCAAACCGTATCATTACGGTGCTAATAAAAACAATTTTCGCCAAAAAAAAAAGTTTGTCGGCAAATTTTAGCGAAGTGGCAGCAATAACATTTGTAATCGCAAAATTTCGATGAACGCTGCAGCAAATTAATGGAAATATAGAAAAAAATCAATAAATGCAGAAAAATGGAATGCACGCAAAAAAATTTAATCGAAAATATTGAAAGCAGGCAAAAGGAATACGTGCAATGTGAAAAAAAAAAAAAAACGGAAATGAACAGGAAAGATCGAATAACAGTAAAAAAAATCACAGCAATGTAAATCCAAACAAAGCGGTAGTGGAAAAATTAACAACCTTGCAAAGTACCAAATGGTTGTATATCAAAGCTTAAACCAACACATATAACTTAAAAACAATTTATTTACAGAGCGTACCTGAAATAAAACAAAACAGCAAAACAATTATTCAAAATCGTTTTGCTGATTAGTCTGGACAAAACATCCTGTGCATGCAAAGCGTGAATTTTTTAGGCATATATAGGACACCAATATTAGTAACGCAAACGAGTGGATTTTCTATGCCAGTTGGGGTAACGCAAAACAAATTAGAAATTTTCTATTATGTTTTATTTTTATACAAAAGTACTTCAGAATGAAACCGAAAGATCGATTAGTTAACAATGTTTAATTTTAAATTAATCAAACACTAAGAAACAGAATTGTTTGAAATAACTGGTCAAAAACATGTTAAGCCTAACCACATTAGCGCGTAAAAACACACACCGAAGAATTATACATTTGGTGGTGGGGAAATGAAGATTTTTGGCGGGAAAGTTAGTTTTTAATTAATAAAAAAATAACCACTCAATTAACCTGAATAAACAGTAGTATATGTGCTATTCTAGACTATAATCTATCTTTGTGCTAAATTTCATCCAGTTTCGTTCAGCTGTTATGGCGTGATTGACTAACATCATCCATCCAAAGTGTAGTGAGTGGATTTTGAAAGCGTTAGGAAATAAGCGTTCATAGATGGCGCTAGAAAATTAGCGCGAGTGTAATTGAAAGAGTGATACCATTCGGGGGCTTGGCTGTTAGAGGAGAGGAGTTACTGAGCTGAGTAACTCGGTCGAATTTGAAATAAATCTGTTAAGTTTTTCTACTTGCCTATTTATTTTAAAAGTACTCACAAACCAGCCACGACACAAACTTTCATGTTTATAATAGTAATGTAAATATTGTATTGTAGCAATTGTATTGATCTACCTTTTCTCTTTGGATAATAAATGGCGATACCAGATTAAATACGCATCCCTAATGCTTTGCGATTGTCATTATTATGATAATGAGATGAGATATTCTGTAACATGTGCGTGCATTACAGTTTACTTTTTCGCATTTGTGTTTGTTTGGTGTGAAATGCGAGAACATATGTATTCTTGATTGCACTGCACAGATGACAGTGATCTTCATTCCACCACATTGGCGCCTAGATATAAAGAATTTCTGATTCAAATGATGAAACGAAAGTGAAGTAGCTCCAATGATCGCAAGAAAATTTTTCAGACAGAGGCAAATTATGAAACAAATATGAAATGCGTTCTGACACATCACAAAATTTTACCCATCCCGGGAACAGTTCATCATTATGTTCTAGGCATCCAGTCTTCCAAAATAAATGCAGCACTTGCCACCTTTGCATTGTTAATAGCCCAAGAGCACTTCAGTATTCAGTTTTAAATCCTAAAAGGGCATTAATTCTTGTCTTGTATCGCTCGTACGGGACGTTGCCCCTGTACCGAATATAATTTATTATTCAACAAAAATATGTATTTAAATCAAAATATTGCTTAAATTGAATATCAAACTATATTTTGAACTTTATTAGATCTTTTTACAAAATATCGCAAGAAATTTAGTGAAACAACTTTTGTTACTACTGTTTTCATTGCTTATTCATGATTGCATCTTTATGTATTGAAATACCTGTATTGTGTTGTTACTTGATCCCAATCATTGAAAAATGCGTAAGAACATATCTTTAAAATATTAAGAAATTCCATATATTAGTTTTCAAGTGTTGTATACTTCTGTACTTTATTCAAGTAAGATTTGATTTATCGCATCTGATGTGTTCTAGCCTGAAATTGCAACATTTGACCTCGTTCTCATTATGCATTCATGATTCAGTGCCCCCAAAGTGATTATTTTAAACAAATATCGAATATGCCTTCTTTTTTTTCCAGCTGTATGGAATTTTGGTATGCAAGAACTGTTCTGATAAATTTATTTTATTTTTAAAGTAATGATTCAACATATACCATTTTTTAATCGTTTAAGTGTGCAATTTTATTTCTGATTCTCGGAACGTTATTTTTATGGTTAAGGACTCTGAAGAGCTTTATTCTTTTTCATTACTTACGCATATTTAATCACAATTGTTTGCTATATCAAAATTAGACATCTGCTTTTCTTTTATAAAGTGCGTATACATACTTGCAGTTAAAATTAACAATTGAAATATTTTTTTAACCTAATTCCCGTTTCATGTTCGCTTCCATCTGACTAAAACACCAGCAATTAAATTGTTTTAAGCATTAATATATTTTGTCCATTGTTGAAAATATGTATTTATTTTCAACTTAATTTTTAGGGGCCTTCTTCAAAAAAAAAAAAAAAAAAAAAAACCTGAAAATATAAATAATATGTGTTCTGCCTACTTTATTGATCACTTTTTTTTTGTATAATCAAAAGAGACGGCAGGTGTGTAACTGATCCTTCATATTAAAATTTTTCTTTAACTTCCTATTTCTTTTCAGAAACTGCGTAAAAAATTGCTTTTGTATCTAAGGAGAAAAACATTGATCTTTATAACTTCGCATTGGAATTAGGCCTAGAAGATACATCCCAAAATAAAAGAATTGACCTACATGACAAAATAAGTAAATCTGCTTTCTTTACGGATAGCAAACAGTTTGTGACTGATACGTTCAATAATATTTGATGAACGGAAAATGTTAGAAGAAGTGAAGAAATTGGAAACAGAAAAACTAGCCCAAGAAGGAGCATTCGGGCTTGAAACGCTTAAGCTCCGAAATTCAAATTTGTCAAATTCTAATGAAACTGATTCTACTTCAAGGCGATTTGATTTAAAAACTATTACTTAAGTTTCATCCTGATACAGATGACATGTCATTATTTTTAACTACGTTTGAAAGACAGGTGAAGTTTTTAAATGAATCTAATGACTGTTGAGTATTCTATTTATTGGAGTACTTCCAAGTGATATAGGTAAATTAATGGGCAGAGAATCCAGAGAAATGTTTAAGGACTACACTCACATTCTTACTATATTGTTACAAAGATTTAAGCTGATAGCAGAGCGATTTAGATTTTTTAAGATGATATCAGAAGCGTGATTATTCCACCAGGAAAGATTGCTTTCTTGAGCTTCAAACTTATATTAATGGTTGGCTCAATGAATAAAAATTTAGTTCATTTGACAAATTAAAAGAACTAACCCTTGATGATCAAATTTAAAAAAAAAGTCTTCCAGAATATAAAAACCACTCTTTAAATAGTTGCAAACTCATTAATGATCATGTCCTGTTAGCTGAAATGCTGGATTAGTATGAAAGTATAAAGTCGCATCATCAAAAATTAACAAAACTTCCGAATTCGCAAGAATTTCTTAAAGCAAAGTTCCCTAGAAATATCGGTGGTCAGGCTTCAAGAAATCCCAATTCACTAAATTTAAGAACACAGAACACACTCCACTCAACTCAACTAAGTACTCACAACAATACTCTTTCTGACTCAAGCAATAGGCCATCACGACATGTGGGAAATTATTGTTATAGCTGTGGCCATCCCGGATCTATCGAATCGAAATGTTCAAATTATTCTTCAACGAAAGATAATGATCGAGTTAATGCCATACATATGTTTACTTGTTTTATCTCTCCTCTAGCTATACTTGCCATTGAAGTATATGAAACTACAGGAATAGTTTGTGTTGACACAGGAGTCAGTGGATGGAAAACTAATATTTAATTTTTTAAAGAAACGTGGACAGCAGTTCACAGAAATTAGCCTTGCTATCTATCTGGTAGATGGTCAACAACCCACAACAGTTGTTTAAAAATCTGCAGTGTCTATTACAGTGCTTGGTCAAATTATCTGCCACATGCTAAAGGCAATAGTACTCTCTTCCGAGTTGACTTTTTGAGGAAATCGGGAATCGTGATGGCGTTGCAAAACAATTTATAGTATTCTGGTGATAAATTGAACTGCAAAATACCTTTTGCTAAAGATATTCCCTTGCCAATAAATAATAATTCTGTTTAAATGAATAGTAGATGTCCGATGAATTCAATAACAAATGATGGCTCAGTGCAAAAGAATCATGTCACACCTGATATTAATAACCATTGTTTACGCAAAGAAGGACAAAATCATGATGCAGAACCTAGAAATGACTTAACTGTTTAGCTTAATGAAAATGATGATATTTTCTGACTAGGGGGAGAACCAACTCCTTAAGAAAAACTCTTTATTAACAAAGGTGACTATCCACCAGTTGCATTTATATTTAACAGATTGTCGCCAAAACAGAAAGAGAAGCAAAAAAAAAAAAAAAGACGACGAAATTTTAGCCAATGACGTTATAAAATATTCCAATCACCATATGCTGCACCGGCAGTTTTAGTACCCAAGCCTAATAGATTGTGTGTAGATTACCGTAAGCTAAATGCTATAACCAAACCAGACAAGTATCCACTCCCGTCACATTGTTGCACGATGCAAGATACACTGCTTTTATGCCTACATTTGACTTAAAGACTGGATATCACCAAATTGAAGTCAATCCTGCTGATTGGGACAAAACTGCATTTGTATACCCTTTTGGTACGTTCGAATATGAGAAGGCATTTAGGTCTCAGAAAAGCCGCAGCAACTTTTTAACGGCTTTTAAACCAATTCCGAAATGGGCTCCCTACATTAAATATTTTTGTTTATTTAGACGATATATTTGCATTGTCCTAAATTTTGGGGAGTATATTCAAGAATTAAAGTTGGTCTTTGAAAGACCCCGAAAGTTTAAGTTATGTTTAAACAGAGAAAAATATAAATTCACATGCACTCGCGTGAAATTTCGAGGATTGTGGTTAACTCCTAAAAGAATCGAAGTAGATCGCATCAATACAAAACATTTAATGTCCAAGAAATGTTAAACAGTTACAATAATTTTTGCAGACCTGTTTATGGTAATGGAAATTCATCCCAAATTTTTCAGATATTGCAAGACACCTCAGCAATTTGACAAAAAAGAATATTGTTTGGAAATGAAATGAACAAGAGCAACAAGCCTTTCAAACTCTAAAGCAATTTTGGTAATTCCGCCAGTATTAAAACAAGTTAATCCTACAAAGCCCTTTTGATCCTACACAGCTTTTATCATCCGGATGGATGAAAGTGGTAACACCTAAGGTGCAGTGCCTCTACAAAGAGAAAGTCCCATCGACGAAAGACCTATAGAATATGCCAGTAGACTCTAGAGCTCAGTTGAAAAGAACGACTCAACAACTGAAGATGAAGCCTTGACTGTTGTCTGAACATTAAATAAATTTCGAGGATATATTGAAGTCACAGATGTCGTAGTAGCTTCTGATCATCAGCCCTTAGAGTGGTTAATGACTTTGTCGTCACACACTGGAAGGTCAGCCAGACAGGCACTTCAGATTCAATCTTAAACTTGAAAATCGATTATTTTCCAGGCAAATACAACATTGCCGCTGACATGCTTTCTCGACCTGAGTGCAACAATAAAGAAAGTTGCAAATTACAAACTATTCTCACAAGTGTGCCATTAAGAACAGCTGCTGGACTTAGAACTGCACAGTTGAAAGATCCTGAATTCAAGGTCATAGATTGTTTTGAGAATATTGACAAAAGTGTTGATTTTGCAAACTAAACACAAAGGGGATATGTCTTAAATCAATGAGTACCCTATCGCTTCTCTCTGCACTCTGAAGGGAAATAAGCTCAATTAGTTGTAACATTTCATGAGAGAGAAAAAAAATTTAAAACTCCATCACTATACTACATCTGCTCAATACGAAACTGATGGAGCCTATTTTCGAATATCATCCAGATTCTATCGGATAGGGATGAAGAAATATATTACCATTATATCCAAAATTCTGCAGATTGAATAAGATATAAGCCAACGAACCAGAAACCTGCTGGTCTATTACAGACACCTGTTCTTCCTCAATGTTTTGTAAACATGGCTATCGATGTTTTTGGACTCTTACCAGAAACGAATGAAGGCATGATGTGGATTTTCATCATTGACGATTGCACAACAAAATGGGTAGAGTTAATCCTATTAAAGCAAACTACTGCTATAGAATGTACTTTAACACAACTCAATGAAGTCTTTTTAAGATATGGATTACCACGTCGACTAACAAGTGACAGTTTGTTAGCGCCATCATGTAACAGTTGTGTAATATATTAAATATTAATTAAAGTCTAGTTCCTGTTTAACATAAAAACAGAAATTTGAAGCCTGTTTGAAAATCATAGAAGGTAACGATCATATCTTAAGGGACTGAGAAATTACCAGCTGTTACATTTGTATTGAACATAGCAAAATGAAAAACTACTTATTGCACTGCAACTTAACTCAACTTTTGCCTGAGAATTAAGTACTTTAGACGATGTTACTACTGATCTACAATCTGTCATTCATAATGATAATTCTGTTCCAGAATCTACTCCTAATTGAAAACGTTTTGAAATAAATATGTCTTATATATTTTTTAAAAAAAGACATCGAGAAAAATCAAGATAATCGAAAAGCATATGCAGACAAATCACGTAAACCGAGCCCTAACTGTAAACCTGATGATTTAGTTTGGGTGAAGCTTCATCCATTAAGTGAAGCGAACCAAAGCAAAATTGCAAAGTTAATAACAAGGAAAGACAGACCTTACATCATTCTATCCCAGAAATCACCTTCAACCTTTGTAATATCCAGTTGTGACAAACCTGTAGGTGTATACCCTGCATCAGCTATAACACCTTTTCAAAATATCGTACAGAACCAATCTCTAGTTATGCCTTTAAGGAAAAGAGGTCGATCTCAACAAACAATTTCCAACCGAACATCCTAAATAAACTTCTAATGCTAATTACAATGCCGTGACTAAAGCCAAAATATTCAAAATCACACCACCTCGCCGAGATGGCCTTAGGCAGAGTAGTGGGAGGATGCAGCAGTTGCATTACTCTATCTTTTCTTTTGGATAATCGATAGCGATACCTAATTAAGTATGCGACCTATGATGCTCGGTGGTTGTCATAATAATGATAATGAGCTGAGATACTGATCTGTAACATGAGTGTTAATGTCTTATTTTGTCATTTGTGTTTGTTTTCATTGAAATGTGATCATTAAAGAAATTTTACCAAAAACATATGTCCTCTTACTTCCATAGTACAGATCATAATGATCTTCATGCTGTCATGGTATACATTATGCTCTTTTTTGTGGAAATTAATAAACTTCTTAAGTATTGCTTTAGAGGAAAAATAATGTGAGTATTTATATTTATAAAAATTTGAATATGCACAAAAAAATTGATAAAGCAGCTACACTAATACAAATAACATAATTAAAAGTTTCTACAGTGGAATGAGGAGACAAATTGAAAATAACAAATTTAAATTTAATGAGCAAAAAAGCTAAAAATGCAACTCAAGAAAAAGTACAATCATTCATAAGTGAAAAAAATAGCAATGGAAAAAAGTTAATTGATGTAAGTCATCTAAAATTCAAACTCTTGGCCAATGATTGTAAAATGTGAATTTCATGTAGATTAATGCTTAAACCATGACCAAAGAATACCACAAGAATTATGAGCAATTTTTTAATTTTTATTTTCATTATGAGCTCTTTATCTTTTTAAACCAAACTTACTATTATTTTTTAATTTAATTAAAATGAGTTTTTTTAAACAAAATCAGCAAATACATTATTATTTATTTAACTTTGTAAACTAAAAAAAAAATAACTAAATTAAATTTTGAATAAAAAATAAATAGTTGCATTCCTTTTTTTTCATACACACCTGTTATATTTGTCAAAGTTTACATAAAATTAAAACTGTATAAATGCTAATTTTTCTTTATCCAATTTTAATGTGCATAATAAGAATACCATATTACACACCAATGCACGCATTTTATATAATAAATTCAAAAATAAACCCATGAAAAATAAATATAGAAGTACATCATTATTACTATTGTAAGTTTAATCATGATTTATAATTGTTTTTTAAGCAGTTATTTTTTTACAATACTTTTATTTTCAATCTAAAAATTATACTGATATTTTAAACACTTCATTTACCAATGTTGCATTCGTATTATATGTGAATCATTCATTATATATTTTGGAATAGGTAGGAAAAATTCAGAAAAAATTAAATTTTCTGTGATAATTTTGTAAATATGCTTAATTGTAAATTTTTAAATCAATATGCTCTGGCCAACTTATGTTTGATAGAGCATTTGCAAACATATTTGGATTTGGTTTTCAAAAATTCAGATAGAAACGGTACTCATATAATCTAAATTTTCATAGTTATTCTGTGGAATTAGGTCATGATCATTTGTTGTCTCTTGGAACATAATAACTGGGATCAGAATTTGGTTCATGAATTTAAGTGTTCAAAAGTATGTTGCAAAGTTTGTCAAAAAATATCAAAAGATAGTTTATCATTATGAAATCTAACAAATGCATTTTCTATATATACAGGGAGTCTCAAAAACCTTAACCGTGGCTTTGATTTGTTAAATATTGATTTTAGACATACTGAAAATTTCAAAGTTGCGTAAAAAAGGAGCAAAATGTTATGATATTGATTAAAATTTCCAGAGGTTAAACTTTAAGAAAGTACAAAATTTAAATTTTTATACAGACCCCGTACAAAAAATTCTGAGCGAGTAAAATGTGACCAACCTCTAATAAGGTCATGTACGAAATTTCAGAATTGTATTTCAAAATCCTCAAACATATGAAACTACATAAATGCTCACTTAAACCATATTTCGATGCCTAGATACGAGTTCGCAAAGAGGAAAAATCATGCCGGATTTTTGAGTTTTAAGGGTCGTACACAAATTAAGAATGAAAGTAATGATTGAATAAATAAATAATTGCGCTATTTATTGGCTAATCGGGAAATAAATCTAAAAGGATTTCGGGAATAGGGATATTTACGCCGAAATTTCAGGCAGTTTCGCTAGCATTGCTATTGAATAATTTGTAAAGCATTAGGATTTCAAAAAGTTCTTCATTGCTGTATTGTAATATAATGTTTGCACAGGGTAATTGCACTGTCAAAACGTAGCAGAAGTTTTGACAGTGCAATTAATGATGGGCGAGTTTTTCTTTCGTAAGCTATGCTTTTGAATAATGTCGGAGAACAAATTACATAATATAATAACGCGCTTGTTTGGATTATGGGATGCATCAATCAGAAATATATATTTTCATATGCAAACATTTCTACTTTTTTAAAAATAAGTTCATTAGCTGAGGTATTTTTAAATTATATTCTATAATTCACGATATAAAATTTTAAAGTATTTTTTAGGAAGCATAAATTTTAAAATTTGTATTTAAAACTAAAGATGTAAAACATATTTTATATTATGCATTCCCACGTCTCGTCATTTGCACTGAAGCTGTAAACATTTGCATTTTAATTTGTGCTTGACCCTTCACCGACTTTGTTTTAACGTATCTTAAAGAGTTTTCATGACCAACTTCTGAAACCTTGTACATGGGCCTATTATAGGATGGGGCACATTTTATTCACTGGGAAATTTTTGTACAGAGTTCGTATAAAGGTTTAAATAATATTGAATTTTTAAAGTTTAATCCTCTTGAAAATTTTAATTCATTTCATGACATTTTGCACCTTTTTTTTTAATGCAACTTTGTGATTTACAGTGTATGTCTATGATCAATATTTAAGGAATAAATGCCACGGTTAAGGTTCTTGAGACACCCTGTATATATATATATATATATATATATATATATATATATATATATATAACTTCTGAATGATTACTATAAATAAATAATGCATATATTTTATATGCATGATTTATTTATAGTAATTTTAAGTTATTTATAGTAAAAGATATCGAATCTAAAATGACCACAATTAATATAGAGCTAATTCAAATCTATCAGAACTATATACTTTTAAGTCAACAACTGTTTACGCATTCAAAGAAATTTCAGAATTTAAAAAAAAAATTGTTTTAGATATGAGATAATAATAAATTGTTTTTTCAATAAAATTCAGCAATTTTAAAATTATTTAAATTGATATATATTATCTGTCCACCACAAAAATACTTCCAGACAAATGTCTATGTTTACTAAAGTCACTAGATAGATAACTGTCGGAAGAGTTCATTTTACATTGGTAGAAATTCATTCGAGTTTTTTACATTGGCACGTTTAGCGTCAAACTGGCGATATTTGGTATTATTGCATTCAATTTTTGAAAACAAATTTAAAATATAATTTACTAAGCTGAAAATCATTGACATACCGGACAACTAAAAATATCTAATATTCCTGTCATATGTATACAAAGAACAATGCAAATCAAATAGAAACACTTAATAATTAATTGCATGTCAAACGACTGCAAAAGAAGGGGAAATCATCAAAATATCTATATTAAAATCACGCATGACAAAAAATTAATCGTCTTCAGTCCATTTGTTTTAAATTTATGTACGCGTTTAATATCAAATTCTCCTAAGCAATCGGGAGGTAATTAGTCTAATTAACATAAAAAAGCAATATAAGTAATTGTAATCATTTCATAACTTTTATAAAAAGGTTCTTAATATTCTAATATAAAGGAATGTCATATTTTCCTAAACATAAAATAAATAATTACTAATTACTAATTTTTTAGATTTTTAAAAAATCTAACTTTTATTTGTAATTTATTTTTAATATGCACAGGCTTTCAACAACAAAATTAATTTCGAAAGTTTATATGTAAAAGTATTCGGAATTTGAAAAGAATTCAAGTGTTCATTCAGGCGTATGCTGGAGATCCCGAACTTAAACGAAAACCCAACATCGCTTTACATTATTTGCCGAAAAACGTTGTAAAAGTTTGTTTTAAGTTAGTATTCCAGATGACCAAATATGAATTTTCCAAGGCTTGAAAAAGAAATCTAATAATTTCAAAGAAAACGTTTATTTATAAACTGTCAGTTCAAATAATAGGATGATAAATTAACTTTTATTTTCATTGTATATTAGAAGCCGAGAGCAGCGTAGAAATAAAGGATCCATAAATTACTTCATTCATTTTCCCACTTGGGCTTGAAAAAAAAAATCTGCCTTCAATGACGCTTAATTGACGCCAAGTAAAGAAAGAACCCCCAAACTTCTGCCCAATTCCTCCTATTCAAAATGGATCTTCCCTATAGAAACTTGTTTTCCTAACGCACGATGTAAGAATAAGTATTTGTCTGGAAGTGTTCTCATGGTGGACACACAGTAATTATTTGCTTTGTTTAATATATAATAGCTATTTATAAATGAGTAATTATCTTTTAGGCACCTACGAAATTACACTAATTATTGTTCAAGTAAAAATAAAAAGGTCAAATTAACAAGGGAAATTACTTGAAATGCATTTTGTTTAACTTTCAGCAAAATCCTAAATTTCTCGATTGAATAAGAATAGTTAAAATTGATGCATTAAACAGAACATTTTTATTAAAAAAAAATCTTTTAAAAGTGATGAAATGTAATGCACAAATATGTTTAGATGGCATTTAATGTTTTGTGTATTAAGCAATAAGCATTAAAAAATATCTTACATAAACAATGAATTTAACAAAAACTAATAAAAAGAGGTTGTCCACAATTTACCTGGTTTCGATTCTTGACAAGCAAGCATCCTAAAGCATATGATAAGAAAAATGCCTAAAAAAGTAATTTTTATTAAAGAATTAAGAAGTTTTTGAAAATTTAGTATACAATTTTCAGCATTATACATTTTGAAATAAAAGACACACACACACACACACTCTCACACGCACGCACACACACACACATCAGAGGGAAAAGATACATTCTCTCCTCATATAAAAACCATAGATATTCTATTAATTCAATTACTTCAATTTACTTGAAAAGAAATTGGAGGATGAAGGGTCACACTGACTAATATAACATATATACTTAAAACACAGCAATTTTAATAATAATGCATTAAAGGAAGATAAGAAGGATAATATGACAGTTTAATCTTCAAAAAATATGACATTAGTTCTTAATAATAAATCTGATATTCCTTTTCAGAAATAAAAAATAAACAGTAATTTTATGATGAAGCAGATAATCACTAAATAATATTCTATAAGGAAGTTAAAGCATCAACTTATCCCTTAAATAAATTTTGAAAAAATTAAGCAAAACTTTTGCTGCTTTTTTTAGGGATTTTAATTATGGTCAGAATAATAACTTGTTTTAAAAAAACCTTACTTCCTCAAAACTAAGTAGTAAACTTTCCTTTTCTTCTAAATCAGATAGTTTTGGATACACTTTTCCAATATCAGGAGAATCCTCAGCAATTAAAACGTCATCATCTTCTTCATTACTTGCTTTTGATTTTGAACCTTCATCACTACTGGTAACAACATCTATTACATCATCCGCCTGACCGGTTCCAGATTTTGGCCTGTGTTAAAATTCATTACATAAGTCTGCAGTAACAACTTTTCCTCCACTTAAAATGTTTTACTTATTTAATAAGAACTTCATTATTGCATTTCTAATATGTAAGCAGATTCACGTAAAAAATGATTCATTCTATAAGTATGTTTTAAAAATATATGCTATTTTTTATTATATAGAAGCTAGAAGCTTAAAACAGCAATTAAATAGCATAATTATGAATGATATTAATGAGCTAAAGAATAATTAACAAAAGAAAAGTTTATATGTAACAAAACATTAGAAAGCAGGCAGATAAAGTTTTAAATTTTAATCTTAATGGTGATCTCAAACTATGAAATAATTAAATATTCTGACAAAAAAAAATTGTTGAGCTAACATTTAATATATATATTAAAAAATTACTTAAAAACTGTGATTTATTGTCAGTCCCAGTCTTAACAACTGTAATATTCTGTCAGATACAATGATGAGCATCACATCCACTCCCCCTCCGTCTAAAAAAAAAAAGTAATTCATTAACACTTTGACTGCCAAGCCAAACTTGCAAATGTTCACCACGGGCCCGATTTTTGTGTGTGTTTTCAACATAAAACTACACATAAAAGCAATATTTTTCAATCTGACTCATTTTGCAACACATGGGAAGATTTTCATCCTGGCTACCAAAAATGATAGTCAAAGCACCCCACGAAAGTTAGAGCGAATTCTTCAATGAGGGATCAGATGGGTGCTTAAGCCACAACACTAAGAAAATATGTTAAATGGTACAGAAAACTAGGATTAGAATTGTTAGGAGTTGCAGTAGTTAATGCATGGGTTGCATATCAACATATAACAAACTCAAAAATGAAAATTCCCAAGTTTAGGGAGAGCTTGGTTTTTCAGCTGCTTGGTATGGATATAGATCCCGATTTTGATGCGCAAAGAAAAAAAAACGATTGATAGGGTCCATGAAAATGGTAAAAAGTTGTGACGTAAATGTCATATATGCTATATCAACATTTCTAAGACAGAGGGTCGTTAACTGGACAGAAAAAAAGCAAAGCCAACTTCCACAGACTGTAACAATTGTCCTGATAAGCCTCAATTGTGTCGCAATTGCTTCAATGCCAAACACTGTATGTAACTTTATTCCAAAATAAAGGAAATAACATACTGTATTTATGTATTTTCACAAACTGTAAATATATGTATTTATTATCACATACCGCATATATATTTATCACATACTCTCTTTTTCTCTCTCTATATATATACATGTTTTTTTTTGTTGCATGTTAAAAATATTTCATTTTCCACAAAATTTAGCTCATAGAATCGGCACATATATCAATTTGCACAAACCGCGTATACCTAACACATCGTAGGGAGCCCAATAATCAAACTCCAATACGATTTTCATCTAACTGATATCGTTTTTGATATCCAAGGCCTTAAATGTTGAAACACCATGGCTATCAGATATGATAGCCAGTGTCCCAATCTAAACATCACTGGCTATCACACATGATGGCCATGGCAGTCAAAGTATTAATATAATTCTCAAAATTTCTCTTTTCTTGTTATTCCTTTCTTAGCTTTAACAACCTTTGGTTATGCAGTGTTGATATTTATTAACTGTATGTACTAATGATGGGTGAGATTGAGATAGGGCCAGCAAGATTTATAAATAAATAACAAAACATAACAATTCAATAAATCTTATAGAAGAAAGACATTGTCGTGAAAACAGAGGTGAGAAGTAACCGGTGAATTATTGAGTGATTTTTAATATTTTCAATCAAAAATTCTATCAAATACGATTTGTATGACTGCAACTATTAAATAAACATAATTAGTGCTTTGTTGAAATGGATAGTGATAAACTCTGTTCAAGCTCAATTTTAACTCATTAATGAGAGAAAAAAATACATGAGGAAATTTGATTTAAGGATAATTAATTAGCCTTGTAAAAAGGTTTTTTCCTATTTATTTTGTCTATTATCAGATTATAAAATAAAGCTTTAAATTTTTCATAAACCATAACATTTTTTATAAGTCAATAAAAAAAATGTTCAAAACTATATGGTGGGACAAGTTCAACAAAATCTTGGGGTTAATTGGGTTTTGATTTGTATAATTAAAACTTCCTCCATTAATGCCATGCCAAATATTTTATTTTACATAAAATAATGTAAGAATTGTTGCAGATCAAGATACAGAAGGAAAAAAAATATTTAAAAAGATGACAAAGTGGAAAGAAAACACACACAAAGTAGATATTATTTAATCACATTAAAACATGCCAAATGAAAAGAGGCAATTAAACCATTCACAAAGAATCAAGATGCATATGAATTGGTTATAATCAAATTCTAAGAATACAATTTAAGCATTGAAAACACAGCTGAATTATTCAATATTTATCACATATTGCTGCAAGATATATTAAAAAGAAAAAGCAAAATGTTTTTCTTTGTCTAGATGCACTTAGTCAAGGTTGCAATTTACATCTGCAGAAGAGAAAATATATTCTTGTTTAATGAAATTTGAATATATTTACTTCTGTTTTCTTGTATTAGAAGTAAGAAACAAGCTTATCACAATTCTGTAACTATTTGACATTCGGTATATCCTACTTCTTGACACAGAAATAAAATGTCTGCTCCAGACAAGCTTAGCAAACTTGTGAAAAGGAATCCACAATTATCCTACAAAACACAAGAAGCAACACCAACAAGTTCAATTACAGCATACAACCAAACTAATGTGAGGATTTTTTTAAAAATCGCATGTTTAAAGAAAATATATAACTTTTCAGCCTTCCAAACTAGAAACAAGAATGAAACAGGTATTATAACTGCTCAAAAATTGAAAAGAATCATGGTTGTACATGGTCAATAGAAAGTTGGAGCTATTACATACACAAAGAAGAATGCCTATTCTCTTGTTTGTACTGTAAATGCTGTGGGCAACAGTTTATCACCAATGTTTATGTTTCCTATGATCCAATATATGGATATTTTAGTTTAAGCTTGTCCAACTAAGCCCACATTTCTTCAAGATGGCTGATTGAAAAAGAATATATAAAATTCATAGACGATTGCATCAAACATCTACAACCTGCAAAGGAACAAACTGTCCTTTGGTTACTTTAAAATCACAGTTCATATGTAAACATTGAAGCTATAAATAAAGCTCAGGAAAATCATACAATCACATTCTCCTTTCTTCACTACTCCTATAACTTGGAAGTGGGAATTTAAAATCAATTTGAAAACTAATAAAACAGAAATCAGGAAGCCTGAACAGAAATTCAAGTAAAACCATGATTATTTATGACATTTCAAACACAGAAAAAGATTGTTTGCCACAGGAAATAAACCCTGTCAAGACCATAAATGGATTCAAAGTAGATGGTATATGGCCCTTAAATACTCACGTTTTTTAAGATCCCTCTTTGCACCACTCTATGTCATTATTCGTCTAAATTTTAATGCAGATACAACAGAAGAAATGATTTTAAAATAAACTTGTCATGAGCCAGCCATGAATCTTGAGCAGCTACAGTTAGTGTCAGAACTGAATACAAGTGTTACTGAGGATACAAACCAGGTCATTACTGAAATGTCTGCCGAGAAGATTTTATTGAAATCACATACTTAAAATAGAACGTTTATTTCCACTTGAAAGCTCAGACCTATCTCTCAGGCTCTACTTAAGAAAAAGTCTAATAAAGGCCAATGCAAAAGTTTTAAATAATATACCCAAGAATGATTGGGAAAAGAATATGACTGGATAATTAATAAGAAATAAAGGCAAGAAGAAACGGGGAAAATTACAGAAAAAAAATGTAAAGAATGAAATAGATTTTGAATTCAAATAGAAAATCAAAAATAGCTTTATTTGTCATATGGAAATACCTTTATCCAATCTGATAAAGAATGTGTGTAATATTTAATTTGCAAATCTGTAAAAGGAAAGAATCCATCATTAGTTTATTTAAATTACAACTCTGCTAAAATTTGACTTTTCTGCTGATTGATTAAATAATTTTACAATTCTTTGATTATAAATGATTTGATATTCATTATCACTTTGCCGTGTAAATATTAATTTGCAATGACTTTTTTTACTGCAATTAATAAAAGAATGCCATGAAAAACAAATATTTTTAAATAATAATTATTTTATTGTTACAAGTTGCTTCAAGGTCAAGGCAGTTACTAACAGATGGTTAGTTTTGAAAAAAAATGAATAAATAGTTATGCTATTAAATAAAAAGCAGTTACCATCAAGAAATTTTTATATTTTTAAAAATAATTTTTATTTATTTATTTTTTACAAATTTTGTTACAGCAAGTCACTACCTCTCTTACCCTAATACACTATACAATAACAAAAAAACTTTAAAAAATATGGGAATTTCTATTTATGATACAACATACATTTGCTTTCCAGACTCTGTTGACTTCTGGGAGCAAATTCTAGGGGCATCTCCTGATAAGGTTCCTATCCCAAAAAATCCCTGTCAGAAAAAAGAAATTGTTAATTTTACATTACTTTAAATGAACAATTACAAATAATAGATAATCAATCAGAAAAATAATTAAAGTAAAAATAAACTGCCTTCTAATGTATATAAAAGTGCTCATCAGTGAAAAAAAAGTATCTGGTCAAAATAAAAAAGGCTTTATCAAGTAGTATTTTATTTAATGAAGCACAGAAGCATGATTTTTCATCAATTTTTTTTCTTTTTCACGAATAATTTCAATAAATTTCTCATTATGTCTGTGAGATGACAGTATTAAATATTAAGAAATCTACAAGTTTTTTTCCCCCTAATGTGGCATGGCAATATACATACATATATCTATATATGAGCTCAGGTAGGCATACTTATTTACACACATCAATTAAAAGTTACTTGTGAATTAATTACAGGTGAATTACAAGCTTTAATTACATGTATAACTGAAAAAACTTAGCTAATAAATAAACATGACATTTTTGTGATTAATTGCTAGTTACAATAAGAATGACACCTTAGAAGATTAATCACTCACATGCAGTTAATACACAAGTACTAAAATCAGACAAAGGACTATTTGACAAAAATGAATTACTTTAAAATATGAATACCAGTGATTGAAAATAACATAATTTAACAAACATATAGTGAAAGAAAAGTGTCATCACTGTATGCCTCAAATTACAGGTTACTGGGAATGGAGAACATAATTATTGAAAATATACAGCTATCATGAAATAAAATCTGAACTATTGATGACACAAAATGGAGTTAGGGATACTATTTATTATAATCTTCCTCGGGATAATTCAAGTTTTTTTAAATAATAAAAGTGAGAAATATTTAAGAAGATTTGCCACCTTTAACCAATGTATCATAACAGTACATTTCACAAATTTACAAGAATTTTCTGACATGTTCAAAGCATATAATTAGATAGTTATGTAATTAAAAAACATGTTTTCATTAATCAATCTTTGTTTCTCATTTATCATTTGTGTTTATTTATGCAATAACGGACTTAAAATTTTAATTTTAGTAAATTTTGCAGTTCTTTTATTGATGATCTTTCACAATAATGTAAGATATTAGAAGGGCATTTCTAGTTTATCAAGAATGACATTAAAAACATGAATACTGCATAACAACACAATTTTAAGCCTAGAATACCAAATTAATATCATAACAAACTGATGTACGAATAAAATGAGTAGTTGCAGGTTATGGCTCATAATTCTACATTTTTAATATTTAATAATCAATACTTACAGTCACATCAAAGATATTCTTATAAACAAAATCAGATCATTTTATATGAAACAGGTTATTTATATTTTGTTTTATTATTAACAAAAACCATAAATTTACTTTTTCACCAGTACAGAATTTTTATTTATCATTATTCGTTTATTCTGAATTACAGTTTTTTTAATACAGAATCTATGATTTTCAACATAGATTTTGTGTGGCCCAATAAGGGAAGTATATTAAGTTTGAATGGTATTTTAAAAGCAACATGACAAGTTAAAACTTATTATTACCTAATATTAAAGATCAATAACTTGAACTTGAAGGTAAACTAGAAAACCTTGGATTTTTCCCACACTATTTTAATTTGTAAACAGTTTTGATAGATACATGCGATTAAAAGATAATATTCTGCTACTTCAAAATTGTTAATCTTCTTATGAAAGTCATTTTCTACTTGTCTCATTAATTTTTCTATTACAAAAAAATTGGCTTTAACTTTATTCATTAAGTGTCAATTTAACAATTTATTTTTAAATATTTAGAATTGTTTTATTTCCTTCTTAATAGCTAAGATTGCAAAAGTTATGAGTACTAACTCAATAAATATATTTTTTTGACATTTAAATCAGAAGAATTAAAAATCTTATGATAACAATACATATATTTAAATTTGTTTTTTCCACTTTCTGCTTAATTTAAGGCACAGAACTTAATTCTTTTATAATTTTAAACGATTCTTTAAAGATATGGAAGAATAGCATAGAAACAAATAATTGCAAATAAACTTATTTATAAGGTTACACTAGGGTCAATTCAAACAAATCAATTAAAAATTTTAGAAATTTAGCCTGATACTTTTAGAATTGATTAGACCTTTTTTAGGTCATTCTCTTTAATGGAATAAATGAAAAAATATTGTTTCATATTTTCAACACTTATTGAGTTTTGGTGTACTTAATTTTTAAGTTTTTGAAAAATAGTCATTTCTTGATATGCATTAATCTTTTAAATCTTGAATTACTTAATCTCTATTTGATATGAAAAGATATTTCATTCCTTATTTTAAAGAGAATTTCATATGATATACTATTCAAATATGCTAGGCAAAAAAAAATAATCTTTATACTTTAAATTTTTTTTTAAAAATTAAGAAGGATTTTTTATAATTTTTTTGAAAAAAATTCTTTTTTACAGGGTTTTTTTTTTTTTTACTTTATATCCTGAAATTTATGAAAAATAATTCAAGATATGAAAAATAATTCAAGTTCATTACATAACTAATAATGGGTTACAATTAAGATTTTAGTATAACTACACATTTAAAGAGATTTAATTTTAAAATCTTTACATCAAACTATTAAATAATCAAATATAAAAGGAGAACAGATAGGTTTAAAAAATAAAAATATTTCACCTAATAAAATTAATAA
>JAOUZG010007547.1:5905484-5958271 GCA_026289955.1 Argiope argentata | reverse complement strand
TCCATCACCGGGTTTTTCTCTTCCACCGGTTTTGTTTTCTCCACCACCGGGTTTTTCTCTTCCATCGTTTTATTCTGGTTCACCAAGTTTTGCTCCTCCATCATTTTTTTCTTTTTCATCGCTTTTTTCTCTTTCAACGATTTTTTAATTTTCGCCGGTTTCGTTTTCTCCACCACAGGGTTTTTCTCTTCCATTGTTCTCCCAGAAAATTTTATAAAACTGAGTAATTACGAATAAAAATTATTTAACAAGAAATGATTTTTAACGTGAAATGTTACATCTTTGATGAAGAGTGTTTAGCTTCTAATATAAATATTAAATGTATGGCGATGGTTTGTATCTGAGATGATTGTTTACTTTCTTTATGGGTAATACCACATTCTGGTAAACGTCAAATCGAATGGTTACAGAGAACCTATACAGAGGTAGAGATGTATAATCCCTGCTGTTTTGAATAGTAAATATATATATACATATATTCTATTCTTATGTTTAAACACTTATTGAATATAATTATCATTTTAATAGCATTTTAGTTGCTTAAAAAATTATTAATATAAGTAAAAAAATTTAATGAAATAATTTTCCATTTCATTATATTTTCTACAACTTTGTGTTTTTAGTATTATAGAATGCCATTAAATAGTGATTATAATTTAAAAAGAAAGAAAAGTTAAAAAGTTAGGATTTAATTTAAGTTAATGGGGGTTTTTTCGTGAAAAGTATTATGTTTTTATTCATTACAAGCTGTACCCTGCCGAGTGTTGCTATGCATGCCACAGTCTAACTAAATGGAAAGGAAAGAAAAAAGAAAACTCAAATTTGAAATATGATTCAATTTACAATGATTTAGGGTATACATTTTTTTTTTCAATGAGAAAAATTCTTACTATTTCACCTTTTTTTTTTGTATTAAATATTTACTTATAAAATCATTATTTTAAAACTATTTTAAAGCCCAACAAATATAAATTATTAATAAATGTTCATATTTAAATTTAAAGAAAGAACATTTATTCTATTGACTGTCGAGAACTTAATAAATAGAAATTCAGAATGAGTTGGATTTCAAGGCAGTTTTGTATTTACATCGAAATAACTTCTTCTCAATTATAACGATTTTGATTGTCCGAAGTAATGCTTTTTTATTCTTTTCCATATGGTCATTAAAACAATGACAATGGTTTTGTAATAAATGTTCAAAATATGCATTCGTTAATTATTTGATAAGCAAAAACCCTCCCTCTTACAAAAAAAATAAATTCCAGTGAGTCTTTTTAAATGATTCCAGAAAAATAAGTTTAGCTAACTTAATAGCCAGGTAGAATAAACTGCTGATACCCTAGTTGCACACAAATATTGTACAATATTGATCAATATTCGCAATATTGTTTAATATTGTGGAATATTGCTTAATATCATATACTATCACACAATATTGTACACTGTTATGCAACATGATGGGCTACCTAGGTAAGGCAATAATATCCTTAAATTGGCAAGAAATAACGCTTTTCTATTATATTATAGATAATTTTGCAAACAGAATCCTTATTTGCTTATATAAAATTTCAGGTCTCGAAATCTCTGCAATTTATTATACTTATAAATATATCTTCTAAATTTTTCGGTGTTAAAACTATTGCAAAATAACATACCTGATACTAGTTTTAACAATTTGTAAATATTTCGCTATGTTAATTTTTTGTTTGTTTTATGTATGTATTCAATTTATGACTGTGTAACACTATTTTCAATATCTTAATTTAAATCGTCCACCTTTAACCTAAGAATTATTTATTTTTGTTTTGATTTAGCTTGTACTGTATTAGCTTGTACTGTAGTTTGTTTTTAAATTTGTTTTGTTCCGTTAATAAAGAGCTCTGATATGGAACCGAGGATTTTAATTGAAATGAATAGTAATTAATACATTTTTTTTCGTGAATATATCACTCATCTGGAGACTTTCTGGTCCTTTCAGAGAATTGCATTTGAAAAGGCGTCCTCAAAGATAATTTTTAATACCGTAATTTACATTTCTAGTGTACCGCTGACAGGATTCGAAACTGACGGT
Organism: Argiope argentata; assembly: GCA_026289955.1. Classification (NCBI taxonomy): domain Eukaryota; kingdom Metazoa; phylum Arthropoda; class Arachnida; order Araneae; family Araneidae; genus Argiope; species Argiope argentata. Next base: position 5,956,197 of record JAOUZG010007547.1, on the reverse strand, counting down.
TATCATGTTAAAAAACGTTAAAGGTTTTATAAAGGAGGATCTCATAAATTTGTTGGATGAAAGTAATGAACCTTTACCTTTTAAAATCGCAATTGCTACATTGAAAGATGTGATTTTAAATAGTCAAGTTTATAAAAATGATCCGGAATTTGTGAATGAAGTTTTATTTACGATTGTTAGTGAAAGACTGGGGAACGAAAGTCGAAAGCACCAAGATGAAGAACGAGAGCGCCAAGAAAAAGAACGAAAACGTCAAGACAAGGAAATAGAGAAACAAAGACAACATGAGTTAGAATTAGTAAAAATATCTACTGGGACGCGCTTAGAAGTACCCAATTACGAAACCGTTTAATCAGGCAGTGTTAAGACGAAATTCCACTTACCATAAAACTTGAACGTCACCAATTTTCCGGATATTTAAAGGACTGGTTGCCGCTTTGGAGCCAATTCGAGCACGTTCATAATAATGTAGATATTGCTCCGGAAAATAAGTTTCAATATCTGATACAAGCCACTGTTAGTGGATCACGTGCTCGAGAAGTCGTTGAGAGTTTCCCGCCAACTATAGCAACGTTATTGAGTCGCTAAAATCTCGCTTTGGTCGAAGTTATTTACTTATTGAATTCTACGTCCACGAACTTTTAAAATTGGTTATAGAAATCGCCCAGCAACATTACGCCACCAATTTATGTGCACTTTATGATAATTTGGAATCACAAATTCGTGCATTATAGACTCTAGGCGTTACAACAGATAAAAGTTCCGCTTTATTACAACCATTAGTAGAGTCTTGTTTACCTAAAGAAATATTGAGAGCATGGCAGAGGCAAAGAAGCCCTGATGTCAATAATAGTCCTGAACTGCAAGTTAGACTGGCCGGCTTGTTAATATTTTTGAAAGCAGAAGTAGAAGATGAAGAACGAATTTCTTTCGCAATGCAGAGTTTTGGCCTGAATAAAAGAAAGGATAAAAATAATTTTAGTAATAAAAGGTTTGAATCCAAGGAAAACAAAAATAAATTGTCAACAACTTCCAGTCTATTCGTCAATGCACAGAACCGAGAAACCAAAAAGTCATGTGTTTTTTGTAGCAAGAATCATGCAAGTACAGATTGCTTTTCTGTTCGAAAAATGAGTTTGATGGAAAAGAAAACTCTTTTGAAAGATAAAAATTGTTGTTATGCATGCTTGAAGCCTGATCATTTAGTTAAAAAATGTCAGATGTTTGTAAAATGCATAATTTGTGGTAAAAGGCCTCAGTCTATAATGTATGATCAGCTTTCTAGTATAAACAAGACATGTCTAGTGAAACAAAACTCTCCAGTAAGTGAAGTTAATTTGTCGAATTTATCCCGAATCCCAAAAGTTCTATTACATACACTTCAAGCCAAACTTGTTTCAAATAGCAATGAGATGACTGTACGTATACTTATTGATTCAGGCTCACAAAATTCTTACATATTAAAGGAAGTAGCTGAAAAAAATGAAATATTCACCTGTTCGGGATGAAAAGTTAATCCATTCACTCTTTGGTGGAGTTAATTCTGACGAATGCAAGCATAATTGCTATAGAATGAGATTAAGAGCTCTAAATGGAAACTTCAGATGTAATTTTGACGCTTAAGACCAGGTCAAAATTTGTGAAGATATTCAACCTATTGGAAAAGGAGCTTGGATCCACGAGTTGGAACATTATAAAATCAAACTCTCAGATGTAAATGATTCTTCCAAGCCAATTCAAATACTCATTGGTGCTGAAGTCATGGGTAAACTGTTGACTGGCCAGTACCGAGTTTTATCCTGAGGGCTTGTTGCCATGGAGACATTACTCGCTGGACTCTGTCTTGTAAAGTTCCTGAGAGCGATATGTCATCATGCAATGCTATGCTTGTGACCTCCCTATTTGCGAAAGAGATGGATATCTTCAAACTGTAGAGATGGGATTCCTTGGGGATCCAGGATCCATCAGAAAAAAAACCCCAAAGAGGAGCTTCATAAAATGTCAATGGAACACTTCTTACGAACTGTCAAGGTCGATGAAGAAGAGCGATTCCTTGTCTCACTTCTGTGGCTTGACGGTCATTTGCCTCTTCCAGACAACTTTAATTGAAAGGGTTGCAAGTGACAAACCATAAGCTGAAGAAAGAAAAATTATTTGAAGAATACGGTGAGGTCTTTAAGAAACGGAAACGAGAAGGAATTATCGAAGAAGTTCCCCCAAAAGAAATAAAGTTTCTTGGTCACTACCTGCTCCCTCATGTAGTGACGCTGAATAGCTTTAAAAAAATTAGGTCCGTCTTTAATGCGTCTTCAAAACAAAAGGAAGCAGTCAGCCTCAATGACTGTTTGGAAAAGGGATTAAACCTGATTGAATTGATCCCTTTCATGTTAACAAGGTTTCGACTTTATAGATTTGGCGTTTCGGTTGATATACGGAAGACCTTCTTACAAATAAGTCTATATAATGAGGATCGAAATTTCCTGCGGTTTTTGTGGTACAATGAAGAAGGGACTCATACATTACTGACATTGCCGAGTGGTGTTTGGTGTTTCCAGCAGCTCATTCTTGCTTGGATCATCAATCCAATACCACTTGGAGAGAAAGTTGGAAGAAGCGAAGCAAGGTCGTGGAAGATACCCTGAGTGTATTATTGAAAAATTTATGAACAGTTTTTACGTGGACAATTGTTTGGTAAGCGTCGAAATCCAGTCGGAGCTAGAACGATTTATTGACGTATCCACGGAGATCATCGCAGAAAGAAAATTCAACTTACGAGGGTGGGAGCACTCTACCCCATCTGATCCAATAATTGACCCTACTATCGTCCTCGGAACGATTTGGGACAGAAATTGTGATAAGCTTTCGATAAATATCCTGATTTGCGTGAACTAAAGGAAAAAGCAATCACGAAAAGAAATATTCAGCTGCTTCACACAAAGTATTTAATTCCTTGGGGATCACTAGTCCAGTGTTGCTACTACAAAAACTCTGGCTGCAAAAATTGTGGAAATCTAAAATCTATTGGGATGAAAAAGTAGATCTAAAAACATGGCAAGATTTTCTGAAGTGGTTTCTGGAGCTGGAATATTTGAAGCATGTTAAAATACTAAAATGGTTACACTGTGATAATAGATTTGAGCATATTTAATCTAATTTTTTTCTGACGCATGCAAACTAGCCTATTCTGCTGCTGTTTTCCTACGAGTTGATATTGGAAATACTATACACATACAACTGGTACAAAGTAAAATTAGAATTTCACCTTGTGGAAAAAAGGAAACAACTATTGCAAGGCTGGAACTTCTTGGCGCTACTATATCTGCTCGTCTTTCTTCCACTGTCTTGAAAGACTTTCCAACAAACAATGTTTATTTCTGGACAGACTCTACTACAGTGCTAGTTTGGTTAAAGAAAGAAGAACCGTTGGGCCTATTTGTTTACAGCCATGTTCAAGAAATTCAAAAACTGACACCAAAGCCTGGAGACACGTTCCTGGATCACTGCATCCTGCAGACAGTCCGAGTAGAGAGTGTTCAGCAAAGCAGCTTTGCAGTTCGAAATGGTGGGAAGGTCCCAGTTGGTTGTATCTTTCGCCTCATGAATCGCCTGTTATTGATATGGCAGTAGATGCCAATCGGGAAGAAGTGAATAAAGAGAGAAGAGCTATCGTGACCTCTATGGTGAATATTCAAGCAACAAATGTTAAGAGTGATTATTTTTCCACGTATAGTAGAAATATCAGAGTGGTGGCATGGATTCTACGTTTTTATTCATAACGTTACAAATGCAAGCAAGTTACAAGGAAGCTTAGTCTATGAAGAATCCAGAAAAGCAAAAGTTCTATGTTTCAAGTCCATGCAGGCAAATGCCTTTCACGATGAGAGATTTCTTGCTAAAATGCAAGCATTTAAAGATGAATATGGGCTTCCGAGAATAAGAACCAAGACAGCTGTGAAAAAGAATATTTTAAAGTTTCAATTCTCTTACCTGCCAATGACGTGGTAGTGAAACTAATTCGAGAAGAGCATATAAAATCAATGCCTCCTGGCTCTTGAATATTACTCGTTCGGCTTTGAGAAAGATCTTGGATAATTAGAGCCAAAAGATTAGTGAAGAAGATTATTTCTTAATAAGTGACTTGCAAACGTTTTAAAGCAAAGCATGTTGAAGTGCCTTTATCTCCACTGCCTAGAGATGGAATTACTCAGGCAAAGGTATTTGAAGTAACAGGTATAGATTATACAGGTCATCTTTGTCTTAAGTCGGAAGGAAAAGCCTGGATGGTTTTGTTCGCTTGCGCTGTCTACCGAGCAGTGCATTTTGAACTAGCCCGATCACTCACTACTGATACTTTTATTCAAGTATTGAGACGATTCATTACGAGAAAAGACAGACTTTTAGTACTTTACAGTAACAACGGTACTAACTTCGTTGGGACAAATAATGCATTGCAAGCATTAAATTGGGATAAAATTGCCGTGTTCTCAACTGCTGAAAAAATCACCTGGAAATTTATCCCATCTACAGCAGCCTGGTGAGATGGATGGTGGGAGCGTATTGTGAGAATGCTTAAGGAGCTTCTATGTCGGTTTTAGGAAAATTTATTGTAAATTATGAAGAGTTCCTAACCATCTTATGTGACTGTGAATCGATAATCAAAGCTAGGCCTTTGACATGCATGCGAGATGATCGAAATGAATTGTTATCTTTGCCCCCAGCATTGTTTATTCAAGGAAACAGCAACCATGGAACGCCAGATTTAGATAAAGTAGATCGATCTTCGTTGGTTAAACGCACCAGATACATACAGAAGTTGCGTGAAAATCTTAGAAAAAGAGTTAGAAATTAATATATTTCTCTTCTGTTCCACGGAGGGACAAGGAAATGTGATGTTTTAGAAGTGCGTGATGTTGTGTTGATTGGGCATGACAATATTTGACGTTTTGACTGGCCTCTTAATGTTGGAGGTTTATCCTGGCAAAGATGGTGTTCCTAGAGTAGCGAGAATTAAAACCTCCCATGGTGAGAGGATAAGTCCCTTTCAAAGGATTTATCCATTGTAAGTGTCAGCTAAAACCGAAATTGGTGTTTTGAAGACCTCAGGAAAAGGTGGCTTACCTGTTGAGAAGATTACTGATTCATCCGCTGATCATGTTCCTGATTCACCTGACTATCATATTCATGACTTACCAGCTGAGAATATTTCTAATTCTTTTATTGAAGAGACTCAAAAATCTGAGAAGATGCACCATACCAAAACTAGATTAGGAAGGACCATAAAAATTCCTCACAAATTGGCCTTGTGAACTCTTTTCAATTTCTAGAGGAATTAAGAGTTATCTGTATATCAATGAATGATATGGTCAAATTTCAATTTGCATTACATTGCAAAATTCAGTTTGTAAACTTTCACTTTGTAAGGTAGAAGTATATAACAATTTGGAATATATTTCATTATGTTAATTTTTTGTTTGCTTTATGTATGCGTTCAATTTATGATTGCGTAATATTATTTTCAATATCTTAATTTAAATCGTCCACCTATAACCTAAGAATTATTTGTTATAGTTTTGATTTAGCTTGAGCTGTATGGCAACACGAAGTGGAATAATGTTTTTTGTTTTTAAATTTGTTTTGTTCCGTTAATAAAAAGCTGTGATATGGAACCAAGGATTTTAATTGAAATGAACAGTAATTAATAAATTTTTTCGTGAATATATTGCTACAAGCGGGTGAGCGCAGCGAAAACTCGCAGAAGTTGGCGACGTTTGACGAGAAGCTTTGCGCCAGCCAGGTTGGTTTGGCGAAAGGAATAGTCTGGTAGCCGCTGAACCGTTCATGAAGCCCCGCGTACATTTAGGCGCCCATTCGCTCTGCTATATAAAGGAAGGGTTGCCGTAGTTCCGGCAGTTTTTCCTCTCGAAAGAGTAGCAACTCGCTGGACCAGCGGATTACTTTTCCCGCTTGTTATTAGTGAGCTGTGTTTACGTTTGCTGTTAACGTTGTGTAATTGAGCTCGCTGGGATTTACTGTTTTCTTTACTATACGATATCTGTTTTGAAGTGTTTATTGTGCGTAAGGCTTGTATTTACGCTGTTAGTGACTGTTACCTACTTGATTGTTTTTATCTGAAGTTTTGCTTTATCAAGTCATCCTGGAAATACCTGTAAACAGCTGTAAATTAATTTGTTTGTGCTCTCCTCAAGTAAAGTCCATTCAATCTGAACCCGCTACGCTAAAAATGTAACAATATCAATCATGTGGGGATCTTTTAATCATTTGAGGGAATTGCATTTAAAAAGGCGCCCGCAAAGATAATTTTTAATACCGTTATTTACACCAGTTTTCCCCTAGTGGCTAAAAGGATAAACAGTTTTAAACATTGTGTGTTATTTTTAATCTTTTTGAATTGAAAGCTGCAGAGCTTTTCAGAGCCATGTATGCAGATTAATCAAAGTAATAATTTTTATATTTTTATTTTGCTGCACTCATGGATTTTTATGGCATAATTTTGAAATTTTTTGTTTCATATTTTTTAACGTCTCTCAACTACTTCAATTGAAAAAACTAACTTCTTTGTCCTTATCCCTGTCTTGGACCGTTGCTAATTGTTAGAATTATTTGACCTATGGGGAGTTGATGGGATATAGTGATATAAAGACATTTATTAGGATGAGCTTCCCCTCCTAATTTAATCCCCATTCCACAAATACCTAGGCATTATCAACTTACAAAATCTTTCCAGCTAGTTCCTGTGTGAAGAGAAGAAACTGCTGTAGAAGCCTCAGTGGCGTATTGTCAACGGGGTCAGTTCAGGGTTCATGTGTCAAGTGCTAGATAAATCGATTCAGTTCAATTTTCAACCGTTCTGCGCATCTCGGGATGTCTGGTGATAACGTTGATGAAAGCATTACAGTTGAATGTAACGCTAAACGAATAATTATTTAAAAATTTTGATATTTTTTAAAATTTAATATTTTGAATTATTTTAACCAAACTTTTGTAGTAATGCAAGTTTAATTCTAATATTAAAATTTAAATTAGTATTTTTAATGTAATTATTGTTTTTGCCTAATTAATTAATATATCTTTTTAATTAGTTTGCTACCCTTTTATTCTTTACTTTCCCATATCCTTTTTTTTTGTCCAAAAGATACATTTTGACAAATGGCTATGGCAGTGTTTTTGAAAAATTTCATATTTTCTTTCTTTTTTTTTATTTACATGTCATTAAATGTAGAATCACTGAGAAAAAGGTCATATTCTTCTCTGTATGTAGAAATTTATGAATATAGTTTTTTTAAAAAAATAATTATTACTCTTAGATAAGTTTAGATTTTGACGCTTATCAATGAAATTATTACATTTTTTCTTGAGTATTGTTTTTTAAATTGATATTGAGACTTTGATGTTTTCAGTTTGCTCAGAAGAAAAAACGCGAAACTCACATTTTTATATATTGAATAAATTTTGTTTACAATTTCAAATTATGAAATATAAAAGGTATAGATATAATTTTTTAAAAAATCTATGCAACCTATGAATCAGTTATTTCATTTCAATTTACAGAAATCATTAAAGAACAAACAAATAAAATTATGGCTTCATAATTTTTATTTACACATTACAAAAAAAAAGAAGATAAAATACATATGATAATTATTTGCTAAGTTTCTATATAGAAAATTCAACGCAATCAATAATGACTCTGGAGTCTATAATTTCAGAATCAAACTGTTTTGTCATGTTTCAATAATTAATGACTTTGGAGGAAATATAGGTAACAATTTAAACTTTTCATACGAAACGATACAAAATTAAAATGACTTGAAACAGAAAAATCTGAAGAAAAAAAAAACCAGATAAAAATCATTTGAAATTCCAATCCTTAATAAGGAACAGAACATATAAATCAACTTGATGCTTCAACAAATTTAATTTTTGAAGCTCTGCTTTAGAATTTATAAAAGATCATATATAAAGAAAATCCTTTCTTTAATGAAACCTGTCAATGTCATCATTTTATTAGCATTAACAATATTATCCTGAATGAATTTTTCTTTCTCACAGAATCCTGAAGTTCTTTTAGCTCATTTTGCAAATTGCTGATCTTGTCAATTATTTCAGAAAAAGTAATAGTCTGGGGAGAAACAGAGTACATTCCAATGAAATAATGTAATTTTGGTGTTATTAATTCTCTTGAATTTATATACTTAACTATGTGGCATGTATTTTCAAAACTTATACATTTCTTATATGTAGCAATCAATTTATCAAATTAAGAGCACTTCTAATGCAATACATCAATTATAAATGCTGGTAACAGTCAATAAGAAAATTGGATTTTCAGTATTTAGTAAAAGATTCAATTACTAGATAAATCTTTAAAACATTTATTCACCTCCACCTAAGTTAGCATTATAGCGGTTGTTAATTTTAAGTGATACTTTTAACAACAGAAATTTTTTTACTTACTTCAATTAGATTTAGATAAGATTTTGAAAGAAAAATGCGATGTAATATTCATGTAAACATTTTAAAACTTTCTACGCATATTCAAAATTATCAGAAAATTTCATCAAATGTCAATAAAGAAAATTAAGCACTCTTGATTTTGTTTGATTGTCCCCCATCTGTCTATCTCGGCTAATCACTTACTGGTTTCTTTTTCTTCGAGGAGATTTTCTAAAAAATTACTGGAACAGCTTTAGATCTAAATTTCGTATATTTAGTGAATGAATTCTTCAAAATAAACGGCGCATATCACCGACTTCGAAGAAGGCTTAAAACTTTCTATTCCAAATCTAACAACCCAAGTCAAAATTGTTGACAGGAAACATAAAAAAAGAGAAAAACATTTTTTATCCTGACATTAACTCTTGTGTTTCATATTAAAGCATCCAGTAGTATATCAGTATTTCATTTTTTAAACATTAATAAAATGAAAGAAACTGCCTCAAAATTATAGCAACGAATGTAAACAAAAAATTCGCTTCATACTTGGCGGAATAAGTTCATGGCAGACTCATCGAGGAAAGCGTTGCGGATGAAAACTTAAATGCCATGCGCAGTTCATGACATGTGACTTTTATGTCACACGAATTGATCCCATTCTCTCTCTCTCTCTCTCTGTGTGTCTTAGAAATTCCCTGAATATCATGGCTTGGGAAACTATTTGATAACCTGTTTTTTTTTCACTCCATATTCTTTTTAATTTGTTCCCCTCCAATATTTCATTTGGATCTTTTGATACATTAATTTGTTTTAAAAGAAAAATTAAACGGAGAAAATTTTGTGAAACAGACCGACAGGGAGACTGCACACACACACACACACACACACACACACACACACACACACACACACACACACACACACACACACACACACACACACACACACACACACACACACACACACACACACACACAGGCGCGCGCGCGCACGCACACAATTGACTGCTTAGCACTATGATATACGTCAAAGGAGATTTTGGGGTCCCTGAAGATCTTGAGATACGAGACGACCGCCTCCACTGCCTGCATGGAAAACAGCCACTGCTTATACAATACTCCACCCTCGATAAATTCAAATGAAATTTAGTATACATGTTTCTTGCTACTTAGATTGATTCATCGAGATATTTAAAAGTTTCTACTTTTTTCTGGAGTGGTGGAAAATTGGAGTGTTCTAAGATTTGAGGTTTTTCCGCCTTAATTTCGGAAGAAATCATTGCAGGAATATTATTTTTTTACAACTTCTTAATATAAAAAAAATCAACTTTATAGAGACAATTTCCTTACCATACAATTTGTCTCCAATTTTTGCTAAGAGTATTTTATTTCAGCTTATTTTATGTATCTTGAAAACAGGAAATTATATTATTTTGGAAATATCTCCATGCTTTGTGTTTTTCAGTTTTCATTTTAAGTGTATAGTTTAAAATGAGTCATTCTGTTTTTTTAATGTCCCTCGAATTTTAATTAATCAATTGTTTCTTCTTTTTTTACGTAATTTGAATTTTTGCTGTGTGAATTTATGATTTTTTTTGTCTTTCAAAACAATTTCTGTTTCAGGATAACTCTTCTGAAACCTTTGAACTGAATATATGTACATCACTCTACATATTTTATTTATTTGATGCAAGATTGTTTATCTCTCATTTTTCCGTTCGTACACTGAATTTGAAGGGAGAACATTTTTGGAAACTAAAGAATATACTACTTAAATTCCTACCATCAGAATTATCTTTTCATTCTGGAAGACAGTTATTTATTTGCTCCACAGCTGTAATAAATTTTTTTGATTGTGATTAATTTAAATAAATATTTCTACTATACTTGCATATTTTAATTTAGATTATTAAAATTAATTACTGCGAAATACAGTTACATATATGATTCAATGTTTAAATAGCTGGCATACTAATTTATATATTTTTTATATAAATATGTGATTATTTAAAAATTGTGTTGCTGTTGTTTAATTTAGGAATGTGAGATTCATTTCTTATAAAATTTTCATGTTGACCTCATGTTTCATGCAAATCATGTTTTACAATAGTTTGGATTTAGACGTTTTATTATTTTTTTTATTTAATAAATTATGGAATGCTAATCAATAAAAATTGTTTTATATAAAAAAAGATAAAATATATTTATTATTATATATGCTGGATTTCAATTCATTCTGAAATCAAATACAATTATTTGACAAAAACTATTCTTTTCAATTTTTTTTTATTTAAATGAAAATTTTAGGTAATAAAAGTAAATTTGGATCCCAAGAATCATTTTGAAGCTAAATCTTTCTACAAAATCTTTATATATATTAGCTTTGTGATAATAAAGAAAAAATATACATTTGTATCTCTGTTTTATACAAATCTCTACATATTAAAAAATAGTGCCCAAAAAATCACAATTATGATTGCTTAGAGATGAGTAGTGTTGAAAAGAGAAATATTTCTAAAGAAAATACAAATAAAATCAACTTTATCTTTAAATAGCCCAAAATTTATGATTGTAATGATCAGTATTGTATTTACTGCTGTACTGTATTGTACTGCTGGGCCATCTGGGATTAGTAACAACAGTATTGTATTTTAGAAACTTATGAATGGGGGAAAAAAGGAATAACGTGAATTAAACCAAATGCGTTTCCTCCAAGGAAACAAGCAAAAAAAAAAAAAAGCTTCAGTGATAAATAAAGAGAGTGAAGCCAAATCTTTTGTTTGAATTGAAAGGCGGATAAATCAACCAGTTGGTTTATTGCCTGTTTTTCTTTGTTTAATATGTCATTCAGACGTGCAAAATGAGGGAATTTTGATGCTTTCAAAAATTATTCACTCTACATACTTATATACACTTATTGTATTTTAGAATTTTATGAATATAACTTTCGTTAGAAGTTACTCAAAAAAAAGAAGAAGAAGAAAGAAATAAGGAGTAACGTATATTAAACCTAATGCATCTCCTTCAAGGAAACAAGCAAAAAAAAAAAAAAAAACCTAAAAGGGTTCAATGAGAAATCAGGAGAGTGAAGGCAAATCCTTTGTTCGAATAGAAGGACGGATAAAAGAACCACTTGGTTCATTGCCTGCTTTTCTTCGTCTAATATGTCATTCAGATGTGCACAATAAGTGAATTTATTTCTTTCAAAAATTATTAACTTTAAAGCCCATCGTTTTTATCTCCTACATGCTGATTCAATTTTTTTACTTTCTTGATGTTGAATATGAGTTATTAAAAATTCGAATTAAATTACATGCTGAAAGAGTTGGGGGTGGAGGCTTGGCTACTCTTTCGGGGATGACGCACACATCCCCTTAGAATGGGCAAAAAATATCTAGGGAAGTGGATTTTCTCTCTGTAGGCAATTGCTCCTTGTTTTACCTGAGAAAGTATGAGATTTACTTGGCATACAGGGGTATCGAAGTCCTGGATATTATCTTTTGTAGTACAGTCCATACAGCAAGGCCAATGAAGGCTGGATAGTCACCAGCAGTTTTCATTACTATAGGTTACATTTGATCAGTTGTACTGCAGTAAATCACAAGATTTAAAAATCCATCTGGAGAACATGCGTTGTGTTTTTGCAGAGAAGAAAGGCATGTCTACACCGAAAGCATAGTTATCTCTGTAAGGAGTATCAATCGAGTTTTTGATGCATTTTACGAAATTAATAGCATGCATATAATCAATTCAACACGTGCACGCAAAAGAAGTTTTGATACATTTCAAATTGTTAAAAATTGCATTCTCACTACAATGTTTCAGAATAGGCTTCAAGATCTCATGATAGTTGAGTACATAGTAGTGAATAAAAAAAAACAGATTTCCATCACATACTAAAAAAATATTAAAACTTTTCCAAAAGATAATTCAGCTGCAGAAAGACCTGCTACTACTCTGAACTAGTTTATCATATTTTCCACTCCCACATAATAAGTTTGCCCTTTTGTGGCTGTGCCTATTTTATAATATCATATTTATTATAATTAAAAGCCTTTTCTCATAATGGTAAATGTACCATTGGCAAGCTGGGAATGGATACAAAACTTCATTGTTTATTTGTAAATATTTAAAATAAAAGCTTTTCTAATGCTTAAATATTTCTACATATTAAGTCTTTGTCATGAATGTTGTAAGAAAAATTTTAAACAGTTGTTCATTGCTTTTGAGAATCGATAAAAAGGTGGCACAGACGTTACGTCCCCACATATTTTTTCGGAGTTTTCAAAATTGAAAGGATAATCAAACGTATCAATGATGTTTGTGTAAGGGTCTTGGAAGCGTCTAGGCTCTCAAACCTTTCATCTTCCGTATAGCTGAAGTGAAAGGGTAGTTACAGAACAAAATGTTGCACATTTTTTTAAAAATCATATTACTTGTTCTCCATTCAGTATCAAAAGTGGAGCATAATACAGTTTCAGACGAGATAGATTAACAGCAATTCAGGATTATTTAATTCAGTTTAGGTAGCTATTTTTCAATCAAAGTAAATTATTTAATAGAATTTGTTGTATTGTGTGTTTTAAAACATTTCCACTTTGTCTTGCAGAACATTTGAGACCAGACGTAATATAATATGGCACCTATCTCTTTGCTGAGGTGTGTGTGAGGGGGGGGGAGGAATGATATATAATATTTTTCACAACTTCTGCACTTACTACATAGCTTCTACAATATGACAACTTATCCAGAACCAGGACTCGAACCTAAGGCGTCCACATCATGGGGAAGAAGCGCTGTCCCTGTACCAAGACATCAGGTTTGAATATTTAAAGTATATTTATGAACGCCGGCTTTCTGGCACAGAGGTAGCTCGTCTTCCTTCTGTTCAGGGAGTCCCGGTTAGGGCATGGTTGTTCTTCTGTGTGCTATCTGTAAGATGTGTGACAGTGCCCCTTTGTAAAAAGGGGATGTGCAAGCAAATCTGGGGTGTGTGTAGCTAAGTCGTTCTCCTGGCCCTAGTTAGTTAGCGCTATTAGCCCTAGTTATTAGCGCTAGTTAGCGCTACTTCAAAAACAAGAGACGATCCTTTCGGCTTAAATCTGCTGCTGTATTAGTTGAGGGCTTGTCCATAGGTAAGTGCCATAAGTAACAACAACAACATATTTACGAACAACACGTCTCAAAGGCTCTCTTGAGCGTCTACCCTAGTTAAATCCTCAACTCAATATTGCTTTTAGTTTGATTTTTTTTAAAAAAATATGCGAATTATTTTTTAAAATATTCTCTAAAATTAGATTTCTAGATTTTTCAGTTTCGTAATTTTTTTTTATTTATCTTTTTAAAAAGATTCTCTCAAACTCTTTACCAAGTGAATAACTTTATTTATATTTCAATACCTGGATTTAAATCCTTATATTTCTACCATATCTGTAAAATTCCTAAAAATTGTATCATGATAGCACAATTAATCGACTTTTATAAAATACATGAATATCGATAACAATAATAATACAATATAACAGCTTATAAAATAAATTAATATTGGCAAATCTTTTAAAGTTTTGGAATAAGAGAAATTGCCATTTGCTTATGAATTGCATAATTAAAAATATCAATAGGTTTAGATATTATGAAACGCTCGTTATCATTTTATGTTAATGAATGTTACATGAAAAATCTAAACCTGAAATAAAAGTTGCTTTAAATTTAAGAGAAAAGAGAGAGTGAATCTAATATTCTTAAGCTATAAATCAGCCTTTACTAGTTTTTCATTGTTTTAAAATAAAATTTTTGATTAAAAAAATATCTGAAATTCAATAACTTTATTTTTAAAAAATCAAATAATTTAAAGATTTATAAAAGCAAGGAAATAGATTTGTCTTAAACTTCAGTGAATAACACTACTTTTGCAAATCATTGAAATAAATACTTTTAAAGATTATTAAAACTAGGGAAAAATTGCTCTCCCAAATATAGATAAGTATTTTAATTTGAAGATGGTTTAAAAATTTTTGAATTTTAAGAGAATATAGTTGATAATCATATCATTTGAAAATTCATTCAATATGTGATATATATGTGTGCAATATTTCAAGAAGTTATTACTAAAACCATCAAACTTTCAATTCATTTTTGATTAATTAATACAAATTCAAGTATCAAAAATTGTTTTGTATTAACTCATTTTCATTCAACAAAATATATTTGTGTTAAATTTGATAGTAATTCTCACTGTTTGGCTTGTAATTCACCAATGAATAGACACATGTATTTATACTTGTTATTCTTTAATCTAAAATGCATCATAATTATTTATCATCAAAATAATTCTTAAAAAAATTAAAATCACAACATTAGTTGCAATTTTATTGCGGTTACTCTGGAAAACCTTAATATATTAATACTTGATACGGTATAATTAAGGTTAACTCGGGAATTTCGAAAAGTTATTTCTATGAAAATGTTAATATTTATTAAAATGCAAATCATCATGAATTGTGATCTGGTCAAGGGCGGAATAAAAGTGTCGGGGTGTCACTAGCCCTGATACACTTGGAATAATAAACCTTTTGGAAGAATTACATATAATTTACATTTCATCTGTAATTTCTTTTTAAAATATCATTTCAAGTCCATTTTAATAAACCGGGAATTGTAGAGAAAAAAATATTCCAATTTATATTCCTTCCGAACTGGAATTTGTGTTATTATCTTTCATTAATTAATTAATTCTTAAGCTTAAAATTAAGTTATTACATTTACTAGTATTAAAATAATAATTTAAAATTATTTAATGGCCTAAATTATTCCTTTAAAAATGATGACTTAAAAAGTTTCTAATAAGAATTTTTAAGGAAAAAAATATAATAAATCGAAATAGCAAATATTTTATTTTCAATAAAATGTAAAAAGTGGTCAAAATTTTGTAGCGTCATTTATACACTCTTTGATGGTACGATAGAATATTTTTAATATTAAAAGCAATATTATGTCATAGAATTTAAAAATATCATATTTTATATTTGTATCCTTTATTATTATATTATGCACAATCTCATGTTTTAACTTTTCTCAATTTGTTTTAAACATATGCGGTTAAATATATCTTGGAAATAAAAAAAATTATACATCATGCTCATTGGCCATAGAAACCAGAGAGCTCATGTTTTGTTGAACTGTGGACAATCTGTAATAGTTTTTCAGTAGCTTTAGTTTTCCTGTAAAATCGCTTGCTTTTCTGACCATCAAATATGCAACAATTACATTTGGAAAAGTTCAGTGTGCCGTATTATCACACAGCAGTTCATAAGAATTCTTTGCAGCTACTAATTTTTCCATTTATTTTGAGAAACTGGGACATTAAGAATTTAAAATATATCATTTCATTGCCAAATTCAGATTCGATATTCTATCAGCAATCGAATCTGAATTTGGCAATGAACTTTAAACTTTTGAGTAGCTTTCAAATTTCTTTCGAAAACTATTGGCTCAGTATATCTAAGACATAGTTTTTGCTTTCGTCTAAATGCACCTTCCTTATTACTTTCCACATTTTTTTTTCATTTATCGTCATCTTATAATTACAAAACATTTGCCGTAAAATAAATACACGGGTTCCATTTTGGTCACTTCCCATTATGTGACGAATTCTCCCTTGAAATGTAGAAAAAAGATATATTCGTTGTCTGCAAGCATGAAACTTTTAAACACTGATAAAGATTAAATTATAAAATGAAACTTTAAAAAAATGCGTATTTTTATAAATATCTGTGATTGCAGCGATGTACAAATGTTTAAGGATATCAAAAGCCTTAACAAGCAATATTTTAAAAAAAATTTAGTCAATTCCTACTAAGGTCAACATTTTTTTAAATTTTAGTTATTTTTTATTCAATAATTATAATTATTGTTGTTCTCGTATTCCGCTTTACAACAAAAGGAGGGGTGCAGCAACGTCAGAGGGTATGAACCCCTGCGCACCCGAAGGCAGAAGTCGGACTTCTGGCTCACATACGTCAAACACCTTTTTTACGGGGTGAACTTCATTCAAACATCTCATTCAATCATCCGCCGATAGCAATTTAGGTCTTAAATAGAGAACGATCACCTTTAAAATAGGAATGGTATTACTCTTGACATGTATGACTTTGCCACCACGACATATTTAGCGTCCACCCAACACACACACAGTTTTCGCTGTCGGTTTTTAACTTCAGCCTAAAGGACGCGAACCCAATGCTCTACCAACCAGGCTATCGCTGTCTACCAACTACATCTACTATAAATTATTGATCAAAAAATTATACTAACGTTGAATTTTCGCCAATTGAGGCAACACAAAATGAGTGAGTTTCTACGCCAGTGGGGTAACGTAATAATCAGAAATTTTTGATTTTTTTTTATTCTGTATTATTTTGATTCGAAAGTACTTCCAAATGAATCTGAAAAATCGATTAATTAACAATGTTTTATTTTAAATGCATAATACATTATGAAATAAACAGAATCGTTTAAAATAATCGGCCGGAAACATGTGAAGTCTAACATTCTTAGAGTGGGGGAAAAAATAAACTGAATTCGTTACTTATTTGGCGGCTGGGGAATGAAGATTTTTGGAGAGAAAGTTAATTTTTAATTAAATAATAAAAAATGAATGAATTAATATTTGAAAATTCTGTATTAACATCAAATGTCATTCACTACAAGTTTAAAACAATAAAACAAGTTTAAGCAATTGAATTTGATTGGATGAATAAAAGTTATTTTATTAACGATTGAAAGTTTAAACTATACACACACACACACACACACACACACACACACACACACACACACACATATATATATATATATATATATATAAAGAGAGTGTGAGCTAATAGTAGGAATTGAAAAGTAAAATAGAAGATTTAAAACTGATTATACTTAAAGTAAACTGAGGAAAGATAGTATAAACATTCTATTTTGACTATAGATTTAATACTGGACAATTTAGAAGATGTATTTATAAATATAGAAAATGGCAAATGTTTCAAGATTTGAAAATTTTAGATAAGCTAACAAAGTTTCCACTTGCAAAATTTTAAATTAAAAAAGCATAGAATTTCATGCCAATTTAAGTTTATTATTGCCTTATTAAAAATCTATTCTGCTCTGGTTACTAAACTAATAATTTTTAACGATTATTTTTAAACGATTTTTTTCAAAATAATCGTTTTAAAATACACCCTTTAATCAAATTTATTAGAAAGAGTAAATATTTATCAAATACATGATAAATGGAAAAAAAAAATCATTTCACTGGTTTATTCTAAAATCATATTTATTATTTTAATGAACGAGTGGAAAAGATTTAATAAACTGGATTTGGTAAGATTAATTTAGTCAGATCTAACAGCTTCAATGATCTACATCGTATTACAATAAGAGTATAATAAAAAATATAGTTATAATAATATTGTAAATTTATGACAGACCAGTATGATTGGTTAGTTATTCTTCAAAGTATCGAAATGTCAAATTAGTGCCGAAAATAAACGAAATCTGTTTAGTTTTTGAGGTTGAGAGCTATGTAAAAATTCTATTTCCCGATATATTTTGAAATGTAGAGTAAAGCTGATGAAGACGAATGATGACATATCGAAGAATCATAAGCAATTCTATGAAACCTGAGTTACAATGGTTGTTGATGTGAACTTCATCGTTGATTCTCCCCAGAGACATTGTATAGTGAGGTAGTGCTTTTTTATTTGCTGTCGAAAATGTAAGATGAAGAAAAGGAAATGGCCACTCATTGCATATATAATGGATGTAAACATTCATATGAAATAAAAAATGGCGAAATCAGACCAGTGTTTGGAATGGATGGGTGATTCATTGCCTTTCCTTATTATTTTGATTTTAGATAGTATAATATCAATTGAAATGTAGTCAACTAATACGGGATATGAATTTTCACATTATTAATTAAATCTTATAACAAAATAAAATTTCATCCAAAGCAAATTATTATCCAAGACAAATAAAAAAAATTATTAACTTATTAAACTTAAATATTCAATAATATTTTAAGCAAAATGAATTAAACCTATGCTGGTTTAATGTGTTAAATAGGAAATAAAATCTGTCACATCAATTGCTAAAAATTATTTTGTATTCAAATTTATATTGTTTAATAAAGTATAGTAACTCGATTATTATTTTTTCTAACGTTTTTCAAGCGTTTCAAACCTTTAAATATAAAAAGGAGTTTTCCGAAAATTTGCGAGCGTTAAAAGTGGCATCCTTCTTCTCCTACTACCACTACTTTTTCCCCCATAGGGTGAATAAAAATTTAATCATAAAAAACGAATCAAAAAGTTCCTGTATTAGTTGTATTTTCCTAATACTCCATTTTTGTATAATAACAACAACAATCTAATTTCCCTTAACCGTTTCATTGAAAAGTGATGAAAACCCTTGATGAAAGTAACAATCCATACAAATTTTCATCCAATGTTTTGAATTTCTAAACCGGCCAACCAAAGATAGTCGTTAAAATGCAACACTGGATTCACTGGCCACAATGTTTTCTATTCTGCAAAATGTAGTACAAATCACAATAGAATCAAATGCCTAATATTCTGTTGACTTTATCTCGTCGTTATCCTTCGAATTAATTTCTTTGTCGACAGATTAAAAACAATTAGCAAAAATGCGACATCTGATTGATTTGCCGTCATGTCAGCCGTTGTGGCAAATAAATATAGAACAAATTATTACTCAAATTAACTACAACTGAATGATATATTCGATATTCTGTCGACTTACCGTCGTCAGCATTCATCACATTGATTGCTTATTTACAATTTTGTTTGCTCGTTAAGCAAGGTGTATATAATAAATCGCTACTTGAATTTTATTAATAGAATCTAAAATGCATTTTTATTCAAGAAACTTTATTATTGCAGGCTTTCTGGCACAGAGGCAGAGCGTCTTCCTCGTGTTCTGTGAGTCCCGGTTCGGACATGGTTGTTCTTCTGTGTTCTATCTGTGAGATGTAAGAATGTGACCCCCTACGGTAAAAAGGGTCTGCGCAAGCTTGTAGGTGTGTGTTTCATCCTCATATGAGCTAGAAGTCAGACTTCTGCCCTCGAGTGCTCAGGGGTCCAAACCCTCAGAAGCTACTGCACTCCTCTTACCATGGTAAAAAACGGGCACAAAATCCTCCTCATCATCATCAAACATTATTATTATTCAAGAAACTTATGAATTCATTAGTCTTGAATGGAGTTTTATGTTTATTAAAAGCTTTTACTTACTCTCATGCATTTCGTGTTTGCACGGATGGAATTTTGTAATTGTGTTTTCATTCACTTCTTCAAGTAATATATTTTCAGTTTTCTGGACAGTAACTAATTCCCTATGACTCTAGAATAGTTTAATAGTTTTAGTGTTCTTAACAATCAATTATCATATTAATTTATTAAAAATTTAATTTACGGAAATAGCACTATCTAGAATTTTCAAATATTAAATTTTAGATTCGATAATATTTGCAAACGGGAATTATGAAATATATTAAAGACTAAAAAGTACCAAATAATAAATAAAAAAATCTTTAAGCACAGTTTTATTTCCTTAGCAAAAAGTTGAAAGAGTATTTTTTATCGAAAATATTATAACAATATATTTATAAATTTAATAAGATTAACGAAATTAAAACACATCGCAATTATAATGGAGAAACTCCTATATATTCACTGATGTTTAAGATCTATTATAAACGTAACTAAAATTCTAGTTCATTCAAGCAATTTTAATTAGAAATTTCACAAGTTTATGATTTCTATTTTAAATCCATAATTTTGATTTAAAAAAATAATTTAATTAAGAACTGAAGAAAATTACTAATATAAACTAGAATATTAACTGCTCTAGAGGAATATTAAAAATTATTTAATATTTATTAGAATTACGATATATCAGACATTTAAAATATGAGTTGAAGATAATTTCCTTAAGAATAAAACTTTTATAACTGTCAAATTAAAGGAAGCCGACTGACTTGATATGGAAATTTGCGTACGCTATTGCATATCATTTTAATAATATTCGATTCGCGAATAAATCTTAGACGCCTAAAGTCTTTCTCTAAGTCAAAATGAATATCAAGAAAAAGAAGTTTAGGAAGCAGAAAATATTAAATATAAAAACATTTTGTAAAACGCTTTGATATAATTATCAAGGAAAAAATATATTAAAAAAATCCTTCACTGTGAAATCGTAAAATTTACAATAAACTATAGGACATTGCTATAAATCCATTAAAATAACACAAGAAACAAAAGACAAACACTGACTATATAAAAAATAAAATACGACCCCGATTACAACTCATTTAAAGCTTTTGTTGCATCTTTTTCATCCCCCCTTTTTTGTTTGTTTTCTGAATATAGAAAAAAAAAAGAAGAAAGTTATTACTCATTCCAAGTATTTTGAATATTCATTGAAATAAATCCATCTGATTCCTCGAATTTCTTTTTCATTTCCGTTCTAACCAAATCTGATTAGGATTCATAAAAATACTTAATTCCCTGAAATCCGTTTTCCGAGCCTTTTTCCAATAAATGAGTGACGAAATGATATGCTCGTGTAAATGAAGTGCCTTTTTATGCGCTCGTTTTTCATAACCTTAAAAACAATTATTCTAAAAAAACAACTTTTAATCACAACCTGTATTTCAGACAACATCTGCAATCGGATATTTTTCAGATATTGTTCATTTTTTTAGAAGCTGGAACGAACTGTTTCGTACTTAATTTTCAGATGGTAATCTGAAAGGGTACCTCGCTCAATCCTGACGAAGCGGTACATAATGAATGACAGAGAAAAAGCTGAAACCGATGCACGGAGGATTGAGAAAAATGTTGAGCCTTTCCAAGCTATTGATGAGGAACTTTCTGGTAAGTCCAATTTTGATAAATACAAATGTTTGTATTGTCCGAATATAATTTTATCACCATTTTATAAACATCGGGAATATTCTGCTAAACATTACGTTAAATTTTAGATTAGTACCTTTTCTAAAAGCTGATAAATGAATAAAAAAATATTAATATTTAATTCAGAAATAAAATATTAAAGTTTGCTTCTCAAAATTGTTAATTTAAATTGTAAATATCTGGATTTTGAAGCATATTTAGCTCTGTTTTATAAGTCATTTCTTTTGTTTTATTTGTTTCAATTTGATAATCTCTTCATATTGATTTTAAATAATAATATCTCGTAACAATTTGCGAAGGCAGTTACAGTGAACTTTGTTTCTTAACTGCTATAAAGACTTACAAGTAATTTTAAACTTTAAATGATTAGATATTGATTTTTACAGCTAAATATTTACTGACACGAATGCTCTACTTACGTTTTCAAATGTGCTGCGGATGGTTTGATTTTCATAGATTAAATGCTGAAATTTCTAGAATTTGACATTTAATATTCAATAAATCAAAAATTTTAAACTGTATTTTACAGTGAATATATATTCTAGAATATACATTTCTAGAATTTGACATTTAATATTCAATTAATCAAAAAATTTTAAACTGTATTTTACAGTGAATATATATTTCTAGAATTTGACATTTAATATTCAATTAATCAAAAAATTTTAAACTGTATATTACAGTATATATATTATATACATGTATTGTTTAATATTATTAAGAATTTGTAAAAGGGGCATTTCATAATTTTTAAAATGAGTGCCGCTTTCTTTTCCTCTTGGAGTTACAAAATGAAAAGGTACTAAACCGATATGAAATAATAATTGCTATTTATTCAAATAAATAGAAACTCCTTAATAATATTAAACAATACATTATATACATATATTCTTAATAATATTATATACAAATTCTTAATAAAATTAAACAATATATTATATACATTTATTGTTTAATATTATTAAGAATTTGTAAATGGGGCATTTCGTAATTTTTAAAATGAGTGCCACTTTATTTTCCACTCTGAATTACAAAATGAAAAGGCACTAAAACCGATACGAAAAATTAATGGCGATTTAATCAAATAAATAGAAAGGTTCCTATTAAAATTTGACCATACATATACAATCAAGGCTGAAAACAAAACCATAAACGTAGTATTTTTTCTCTCGAGTTATAAATGAAAATAATAAATAATTAGCCTATTTTTTGCCTAAATAATTATTAAAATATAAAGGTGAAGAATTAAAAAATAATTCTTCCATCAATTAATGAAACAAATCAAATTTCTTATTTTATTAAAAAATAATAGTTTTGATAGCGCCCCCCCCCCCAATTTTTTTTCTCGTTTTAATAAAAATATATAATGCGTATTCAGATTATACGGACAATTTGATAACTGAATATTTACTTCTAAATAGAAGATGGTAAAAAGAATAACAGTAATAACTTTTTCTTTTCGTGATTTTTATTACAATTATTTTATTAATTCGGCAAATGTATTAAAAATTACTTGTCGTTCAGTGATTTCATTTCTAACGATTCAAAATTGATGGAATCTAAACAAATGAACAAGAAATATCACATTGAAATTTGTACCTTTAAAAGAAATTGAGCTTTAAAGGGATCAGATGGAATTTCATTGCATCCGACTGCTTATTTTTTACAAATAATAGTTTAACCCTTTATCTACTGACAGTACTTATAAGTACCATTTAAATCTGGATTGTATTTTCGTTATACGATTATTTTTACCAATGGTATTCTAAAAAACACGGATAATATTACCCAAATAGCAAGAAATTAATATAAGCTAAAAACAGGATTGAAAAATATTTAATTAATAATTAAATTAATTAAGGTATTTCAATTAATTAAAAATTTTCTCTTAGCTTCTCTGAGATTATTCTGAAAGGAAACTTAACTACTGGTGCAAATATGAAGTTCGGAAAATTAATGGCGACATAATCCAGTAGATAAAGGGTTAATATTGTAAATCTTCCTATTCACAAGTTCAGATGGAATTTCATAACCTCCGACTGTGTATTTTTGACAAATTATAGTTAAATAATGTAAATCTGCCCATTCACATATTTGAAAAGTTTTATAAATAAAAATATTGATTAAAAATTCATTTTAGCTTCACAGTAATGTATATTTTTCTTAAAACTTGACTGATAATAGGAGAAGTTTCAGACCGAAACAAGTCAACCCAGAAAACAGGCCAGTCTTTTAAATGTGACGAATGCAAAAAACATATCACATCCAATAGAAATCTGAAGCAGCATAAGAAGATTCATTTGAAAACTATTAGGTATAGTTGCTCTTACTGTAGGAAGGGATTTTACTGGAAAAATCATTTGCTAAGGCACGAAAAGATTCATACAGGTAATAAAACATTTTTTTATACTACAAATTGAGAAATAGTAAGCTATTATGAAATTATTTTTGTTTTGATATTTAAATCCATTTACTTTTTTTAATTAATGAAAAAATTTCAATTATAAATCATAGATCCAAAGTCGTCTTCCTCATGTTCTGGGGGTCCCGGGTTCGAGTCCCGGTTCGGGCATGATTGTTCTTCTATGTGCTATCTGTGAGATGTTTGAATGTGCCCCCCTGTAAAAAGGGGCTGTGCAAGCAAATGTGGTGAGTGTGTAGCTAAGCCGTACTCTTGGCCCTAGTTGGCGCTACTTCAAAAACAAGAGACGCTCCTTTCGGCTTAAATCTGCTGCTGTATCAGCGGGGAACTTGTCCATAGGCAAGTGCCATAAGTAACAGCAACAGATCCAAAGTGAAATATTTCTAGGGTGACATTGGAGGCAATCTATTTATACATCAACTTTAGATTATATGTTTCAGCACTTTAAAAAAATACTCATTTTTCATGAAATAATTTATCATGAGCTATCAACTATTTCAGAATTTTATCATGACCTATCAACTATCACAGTCTTTTTGCTTGTATCGCGCAAAGAGTTTTTACTTCAAGTATAATATACTAAATCATGGATATAATCATACAGTTAATAAAGTATAGATTACATTTCTGAGTAGAATAAAAAAAATTCTGAAATTATTTTTGCTCCAGAATTCAAATTACGTTTGTTGTCTCTAATCAAGGAAAAAATATTCTCGATACTTTGAAGAAATAATTAAAATTTATCTTCACACATTCAGATTTTTTTTATTTAAAAGACATTCATTAAAGTATACAATTCATTTATATCATCCAATGCCTAGTTATTTCCGGCCAGAAACTGATTATATTCTATGAAATAAAGGAATTCATATTTGAACGATTACATAAATTAAAGAACCCTAAATTACCTTGTAGTGAAGTTCACATATGCGTTTTCTTGTTGTAGGACGAAGACAATAGGAAGGCGTAAAAAGTTAGACTAACAGTGTTGCGTAAGCTATTAGTGATTCTTTGAAAAAATGTAAAAATGAAATGAACTATTACTTTTTCTTTTACAACAATTTTAAAGGTTGTTATGAATATAATGGCAATTAATTAGTTTTGCATGTCTTGACAAATTATGATGCATGAGAATCAGCTCTATCATATTACGTTTCAACAAATGACTTTAAGGAAATGAGTTTCTTTAAATACAGTTTTATTGACAGGTTTTATTGCATACAATTTTATTGCAGTTTAGAAATCAAATGACCGATGCCACATTAGGTTTGCAAATAAAACCGAATTAAACAAATTACGAACCTAAGATGCATAAATTTCTCAGAAAATCCAACCAAGTTGAGGGGTTGATGAAAAGAAAAACGATTTTCTATGGGATTTTTCTTATTTTAACGAAGGTGTAGTTAATATTCTAATTAAAATATTTTTACTCATATTTACTTAGAAATATATCTTCATAAATCATAGAATTTTGGGGACTTCTAAATTTTCTCTTTCATCTCAAAGGAATGACGATTCTTGATATCAATCTTAATATCACAATGAGTAACTATATTCCTAAATTTCATATGCAGATTCTAGTATCATATAGCTCAATTTTAAAACTAAAAGACTTCTTATCTAAAGCCGAAGCTCAATTATTAGCAGTAAGATATAGTGATTTTCTTGTTTGTCCTCAGATTCTGTATTATCTATTTTGAAGAAGCATTCTTATTACATACATTTTTACTATTTTAATCTAAATGTTTATACATATGTTTTTAAATTTACCATCAGCGAATTGTTTGATTTTTTATTATATATAAATTTAAAGTGATATTTTTTTTAAATTCAAATTTAACTATAAATTATTTCGATCGGCTATAAAGAGACTCTTCCACCTTTTTTAAAATTTAATATTATTTTTTCCACTTTCGCTTCTGGGTTGAGAGCTGTTCTTATTTTAATGATGAAACGCATTAGTGATAAATTTTGTTCATGATAGTAAAGTATTCCTATAGCGTTTTCTGCTACAGTATTACAGTATTACAATAGGATTTAGATTTAGATTATTTATTAAACTATAATACGACTGATCAGATAATTTTAAAGTTGTGTAAGTCAAGTCGAAACGGTATCTCAAATCTTTTTTAA
Source organism: Argiope argentata (assembly GCA_026289955.1). Classification (NCBI taxonomy): domain Eukaryota; kingdom Metazoa; phylum Arthropoda; class Arachnida; order Araneae; family Araneidae; genus Argiope; species Argiope argentata. Next base: position 5,930,203 of record JAOUZG010007547.1, on the reverse strand, counting down.
AGTTTTATGTATAAAATTATATTTTAGTTTTATTTTATGTAAAATAGTATTCAATAACTCTACCCTGAATTTTTTGGTAATAATTTTAAAAAAATTTTAAAGATTGAAATTTTTTAAAGACTAAGGTGTTTTTTAGTTATGAAGATTTTTCTTCAAATTTTTCCCCATGTAATTACTATTATACTACATAAAAATAGCATGGATTTTCTCGTGCCAGCAGTATTTAATTTTTTATAACTTTTTATTGTAAAAATTACATAAAATCTGAAAAATGCAAAAATTTCAAGTTTAGACCATTAAAAAAATTATTACTCATTATAAAGCTAATTTCCTACTAAGTATCATAAAGCATATATTTCTGAACGCTCACTGAAATTTTCACACCGCTACCTCCATTTTAAGATAGTCTTAGGTTTTCAAAATGTAGCATATGAGCAAAAACACAGAAGAAAACATGAAAAATGCATTTAAAGCTTTTATTCATGTATATCATATAATAAAATCTATCCAATTTACCTGTAACTTTTACAAATTATGATTTAAGTTATTCTAAATTGTTTGAAAGTAGAAAATGCAAAAAAAAAATTATTGAAACAAAATGTTATATTTATACATTGAAGATATAAAGAAAAACTAATGAAAGATTAAAACGTCACAAATCTTTATTATAACACTTTTAAAGCAATAATTTATTAAATGTATATATCAGCTATTTTACTTGCTATTGCGGTTATTCTGCTTGCTATTTTTGATTATTTGCTTGCTATTTCTGCTATTCTACTTGCTCGATGTAATTGTAACTTTTGAGCAATTACTCTCAATGATGCTTTGGAGAGTCTCATTGGTATTTTGAATCATGCACCGAATACATCTCTGTAATTGCTCTATTGAGCTACTACTGAGCTCTATAATATTTTGAGCTACTTTTACAGGTGTTTGATTCTGAAAAGTGGGCGTGGCAAGATTGTTTACTCAATTGTCACGCATCAGAAATTCTTCAATAACATAATAAAAAATAAATCTACAGATCTAAAATTTTGTAGGCACCTTTAGCAAGACTCAATTTATCATATGAGCCAATAAAAAATCGAATTTTTGATGATTTTTCTAGTACTGTGTCGCCTTAATTGTTGATAATGAGCAAGACAATGATAGTTCAGAATAATTCATTTAGTTTTCTCTGCCATCACGCGAATTGCATTTTTTAAATCAACGAATGCTCTATTTTTGTAATAGTTACATATTGATTTATAAGGAAGATCAAAAATGCCTCTGAATGTGTTAAGTTGGAATAGTCCCTGTCCAAGAACTCAGTGACATCCAAATTTTGTATGAAATTTTAAGCTTTTTTTATGCCACACACGCATCCTTAATTATAAATAGCATATTAAAGCAATATCTTGAATTTTTGCAATGGAAATGCATTTAAGAACAACCGTATATGAAGGATGCCAGTATTCTAAAATTAGAGATGTAATAATTTCGTGCTATATCGCATAATTGTTTTTAAAAATGCAGACAATCAAAATCAATGAAATTTTACAGCTTCGATGCCACAGAATAGTGGAAGAATATGATACAGGCTATAATTTTTAAACATAGTTTTTGTTTTTAAAAAAATTGCTTCTAGTTTTCCAACTCTCGAATTCATGCAACTCTACTCCTTAAGTGGGAGAGTAGGGATGAATTTAAATTCGTGATCAGATTCCATTTGACATAAATTTCACCAGAAGAATTCCTAATATTCGTATCTCACGACAAAAATCATTTTGACTGATGACTAAATACTAAAATCTAAAGGTGTAGTACGACACAAATTATAAGGATAAATATGGTTTCTTTTCATTGTTTTGATATCTACTTTTAGCTAATCAAATTCTTAAATGAATAGCACGCATATTTTCGTTTTCAATGCGACCACTGAATTTTTTTCAATGTGGTGTTTTTTCTACATTGTTTGTGCTAAGTTTTATTATTTTTTAAATGATTCCTGTTTCTTTTTTCTTCATTATTGGATGTCGAGAAATTTTACAGATTTCTTTATTTCTTTTCTTTTTTTTGTATAAAATGACTCCAATACTTTGGTAATATTCAAAGAAATTAAAATTATTTAGGAAAGTATATTTGAGAAAAGTTGAGATTTACCGAGCGCCCTTGAAATCTGCCAACATCAACATGATGTTTCGAGCAGATCCACATCATAATTTTGAATAACTACTAATTATTTGTAAGCTTACGGGGACAATTAAAATTAATTGGATTAGTTCGGATGATTGCATAAAGCTCTAACTTTATGAAATTTGGTATTTTTATGTATTTATTTAAATATTATCAAATAAAAACAAAAATAATATTTTAATTATTTATGGTAAATGGAGAAATTTAATGGAATTATGTGTCTCCTACCTTTCCATTGAAAACTGTTTTATTTAATTATTTTACTTATTTTTGAAAAACTTCTAGAACAGAATTTAGCTCATGTAGCTCATCATAACAATCTAAAATCGAAACATGAATAATTTTGAGAAATTTAATCAACCAGATTGGTAAACGGAGTGACTTTTAACAGATGGAAATGTATTGTCTATTGTTGCTATTGGCCTTTTTTCTAGATCTGGGAATAACAGGATCATATGCTAGTCTTTGTAACAACTCGTTGACAAACTGAGTGGGTTTTTTTCTCTCTTTTTTTGAAGAACTTAATTTACGCTATTCTGATAAATTTTGAAAGAGGTCCAATTTAGAAGTCATTATGAAATAGTTACCTTCTAATGTGTCAGGGTACATCATCAATCTTCATGAACTGTTTAGAAAAACTTATGTTATTGGCAGAAATGACTCCCCATATTTAAGAATCGTGCATCATCACAGATTCTGTTGTTTTTGTTGCATACCTCCATTAGCCAGCAGTGCTAGACCAGGCCCATGACTGTATCGGGGAAAGATAGCAGCCTCTGTTAGTCACAAGGACCAGATCACCTAGAAATAGGTAATGAACCGACTTAATTCTATCTCACACACTTGCTTGCAGATCCCCTTTTTACAAGTGGGAGCACATTCACACATCTTAGCACACAAAGAACAACCATGCCCTAACCGGGACTCCCAGAACACGAGGAAGACAAGCTACCTTTGTGCCAGAAAGCCGGTTCACATGTCCTTTAACCCCTTTGTATAGCAGAAGCTTCAATCTAATCGATAACTTACTAAAAGGGGAAATTAATCTGTTCAGTATAACATTCGTTAATATAGCTTTAGTGAAATCAGTTTGAATATGATTATAAAAGATAATCGTGTACTTAAAACTAGCCATAGGTATTTATACTCAATAACCCAGGGACGAGTTGACCGAAAATTTTTCTTAGGTTAAGATAGTGCATTTTAAATTGTCTAGTGAAGTAGGCATGCATAATTATATGGGTTAAATTTTATTTTCCAGCCGATTAACCAGCGCTGTAAAAAGGATACTTTCTGTTGTAAGCATTTTATGTCAGTTTTTGCATCCTTATGTTGTCTAGGAATAACGGTATCCTCAGCAAAAATTGTTAAATGATGATTATTTATTTTTGGAATACCAATGACATAAATATTGAGCATAGTTCGACAAAGTCACTGAGGATTGGTTTCGGAGGGAAGAATTATATGGTTTACTCGTATTCTAAAATTACGAGAAAATAGATACGAGCATAACATTTTGATCAATTCCACCGAAACACCATTTCGCATGTACTTGAACAAGAGGACTTTGAAACAAATTTTATAAAAGTCCTGGTCACATCCAGAAAAAGTGATCCGGTTTCAGACTTCGCAAAACTATTGACAACGGTAACGTCTTCGTCAGCGTTCCTAGGTTTGACACCTCCACATCATAATTTGAAATAGTAAATTATAATTAGTAAATTCAAGGATAGATTAAAATTAATTGAAACTAGTTTAGACGAGCGCATAAGGCTCTAACGCCATGAACTTTTGTAGAACTAATGGATTAATACTTTTATGATATTATATTAAAATAAAATAATATTTTGCTTATTTATGGGGGAAATAAGGCTTTAATGAAATTACGTCATGTGTACATTGTACTAAGGAGAATGAAATAACTAGTTTGATAAGTTATTTTTGAAAAAATATAGAAATTTCACTCATGTAGCTCATTATAACTATGTAAGGCCGAAACATGATTAATAATTTTGAGAAATTTTAATCCACCAGATTGATAACAGAGTTATTAAATTCTCGATCTTTTTACAGACGGAAAATTAACGTTAGAATTGTTTATTGTAGCTCTAGGTGTTTTTTTCTGTAGCTGGGCACAGCCGAGTTATATGCTGGCCTTTGAAGAAACTCATTACGAATTTGGGGTAATTTTTTACAGAAATTAATTGTTATTGTTTTAATAAATTCTGATACAAGTTCAATTTGGAGGACATCCTGAAATATTTTGTCTTCTGATGTATCAGAGTGATTTAAAAATCTTTATCAGATATTTATTTTAGAAAACTAGCTACTTCTTAATGTTTTGGAAGGAAGTATCTTCCTAAATTTTGGAACCATACATTAACACTGGTCTTAAAATAGCATTGTAGAACAGAAGCAGAAGCTTAATCGAAATTATTCCATTAATTACTCCATGGAGCAATTGAGCTGTAGAGTTTAACACTCATAATTTTAGCTTTGGTAAGGACCGCTTTAATATGACTATGAAAGCTTAATTTTTTAAAATAAACACTAAATAATTGTATTCATTTACAAAGGGGACAGGCTTTTCGAAAATTTGGATAGGGGCAAGATCGAGTATTACCAATTATTTACTAAATAGGAGACAAGCGCATATATTTGGGAGGACTTTTATTTTCCCACCTATGAACCAGCAATGTAAAAGAGTCATGTACTGTTATAGTTGTGTAGTGACTAGTTGTAGATCTTTATGCAGTGTTAGATTGCCGATATCATCTTCAAAAATTGCTAAATGACCATTCTATATTTCTAGGTAAATCGTTAAAAATCCCCGGAAATATTAACCTTCCTTGGATTCAACCGCTCTTTATTGATCTGGGGGATGAAATTATATTGTTTGCTAGTACACTAAAATTGCGCTAGGTAAGAGCGTAAAATTTTGACAAATTGGGCCAAAAATCCAAATTGCATGCATTTAAATAAAATTCCTTCATGCCAAATGTCTTTTTGAAGGCTTGAAGTAGAAGAGGTGCGTCACACTAATATTCTCTCATGAGAGTAGCTAGGTTAGGAAAAAAATGTCAGTGGAAATTTTGGAATTAATTGCTTCCAATGGGATCGATTGTTTTGAAATAGAGGAATTAGCAAATCATGTAGTTAATTTTTGCTTCACTGGTCCATCTAAGGGAGGAAATTATGCCTCAGGATTTGTTGGAATTTTGGAATATGACACATTTTCATCAACACTTTCGTAGTTTATCGGATGTTGATGCTTCCTGCAGATATCCCTAAAATTCCATTCTTCTGAGGTTTCAACATATATATAACAACTGATTTTCAACTAGACATTTAGGTAAGGTCGCTAGACAGTGAAGGATTACCAGCAAGTCGATTATAAATACTAAATTTCGATTTATCAAATAAAAATCCTTTTAAAAATGCAAATTCTAAGGATCGTTAAGAATTAGGATTATTTAAACCTTTATTAAATATAATCGGTTTGTTTAATGTATGCTTTATTATGTTTATTCAATTATAAAAATATTTATAAATCGAGCATCTGTTTCAACTGTATTGTGTAAAATGTGAATGCTTAGTATTCTGGTGTCAAAATCGATAAATTAAAACAAATGTGTAAATAAAGTTATTAGAAATATTAATATGAAATTTATCAGCAACATCTTGAAAATGGACTGAAATTTGAAAGTAAATTGCTCATCTTATTATAACATGAGACTCATTATGTGTTCTGTATGGGTTCACAAATACTTCCGCCACTGAGACTATCCCACACTGAGAATATGTATTGGCTTGAAGTATAACTTAATTTTGGGGTTAAAATTAATATTATAGGTGACACATATGGGCTAGAAGTATAACTTATGTCTAGGACTCCTAATTAATAACTCCAGGTCAGTGGCGGATTTGGAGTTTCAGAGGCCCGAGGCGCAGTTCAATTTGAGCCCCCCCCCTCCTCTCCAGTTATATTTATAGTATGCTCTTTTTTATGCATATTTTTCACTCTGTCAAGCTCTGCATCCGATCTTTTGTGTTAAAAATCAGAGCGGGGGTGAGGGAGGGAACCCAGGTAAATAAAATTGAAAATGAAAACCCTTTTTTAAAAAATTATTCTACGTGGGCAGTATTTAAAAGAATGATGAGGCTCAGGGTGTGTTAAGGTTATTCTTTAAAAAATAGGGGCTATTTTGTACTATAGTTGCGCAATATTTTTCAGAGATACATGCCTAAAATTTCATTATATACTAAATCAATTATTATAGAATGGAGGCGTTTTTCTCTTTTAGGAATAAAAATATTTTGGTTTTGTTTTAAAACATTATCAGAATCAGCTGATATTTTATTTTGTTGTTTAAAATTGCTTGTTGATTCTTCTGTTCCATTCTCAGATCATTTATAAATTTCTTCGATTTCGCATTTCGCTTCAGCTCACTCATTGGCTTTTTCTTGTACTTATCCTGTTTTAATTTGTTCATCTGTCTGTTTAGGTTGCATTCAATTCCATTTCTCTCATCAATTTCTTCAAATTCATTTTCAACTTCAGCTTCAGTGATTTTTTTCTTTTGCACATTTTGTTTAATCACGCTCATTTTTCTTTTGAAATACGCATTCTTGTTCAACTCGCTCAATAATTTGTTAGAATTCATATTCTAATTCAGCTTGCACAACGTTTTTTCATGAAAATGTTCAATTTCAATTTCCTCATAGATTCTTTTAGGTACACATGCTGTATCAAGTTGCTCAACTGCTCTTTCTGACTCATTTTCCATTTCAGCTCGTTTTTCAAGCATTATAATACATTTATTGAGTAAATTTTTTATGCCGTTCTGCATTTTTTTTTTTTACCTTTTGCGTTTTGAAGCTCCTGATTCCAACTTTTTCTGTAACATGGCTAAAACATTAAAAAATTAGTCTCATAAAAAATATTAGCTGGCATTTTTTTTCCGTGTTGAAAAATTCTCCTCTTCAGTTAAGAGGAGAAAGTAGTAACCAGTTTATGTTATCTTTTTAAGCAGTGCCAATGTCTAACGATTCGTATTGTAAATGAACCCTGTTTTTAACCTTCAAATGTGCCAAAAAATATAAAGCTAGGATTACAGTATTTTTAGAAATACGAAAATAGAAACGAAAATGTTTTAAAAAATTATATGCTTACCAATCTTCAGATTGGTCAAAGGTCCAACACAGAAATGAATTCCTTTCCACAACACAAATCAAAGTCAATATTATTAAAACATGAAACGCTAATTTGCTAAGAACAGGATATTTTGGAAAAACTGACCTCCTAGAGCAAAGATCTTCTAACCAAGGTTTCTAACTAAAATGCGCTTTATGTCCTATTATACACACACGCCATTCCTGTACTTCATAGGTTCCGAGTGTCCAGGAGGGTGTAATAGGATATCTATCTCTTTTATTTTGTACAAGATAAAAGATGCAAAATGTCTCCCCTCTCCTGGTTGGCTTTTTACTCATTCTCATTTACTCATCTCATTCACAAAATAGTTGGTTTTTCAAGGGTACTGATATTGCATGATTCTTTGACTGAGATAGATGAACTGAGAGGGGTAATAGTTAAGTGTAAAAAGGAAAGGTTTCATTAAAAAATATCTTCTTTTTCAAAATTTAAATTATTATTATTTTAGAATTAAATTTTGAGGCCTCTTAATTTATGTGGCCCGAGGCGCGCGCCTCATGCGCCTGTTTGGAAATCCGCCACTGCTCCAGGTAACACATAGTAGCTTGTAGAGAGGCATTCGGATTCAGTTACCATTCTTATCCTCTTACCTTATTTGAAATGGAGTATTTCATTCCTGAACTATTTTCTACTTAAGGTGATACTGTCAGCAAACAAAATGCATTCATATAATTTGTAACTCATTCAACCCTTATAACCTGCGGATTATTCACTTCGGGGCACTTTAGCTACTTGATTTCTTCAACAGAGTGCGTGAGTCTACGCATTTAGCGCGTCAATATTGTTCAAGGTGGACAAAAGAGGTTAAATCAACTTTAGCCCCATTTAAGGGCTTCTGAAAAGTTCCATGATAAGCTAACCATTGTAGATCAACGCCGTTTCTCTGTTAATATTGGATCCATAATTTTTTGAGACCACTTAATTAAACCTTACCTTTCATCTGGTCGTCAAGACTTGTGCCAAGCTTAATCAGCGTAGTGCAAACATTCAACAAGAGCCTTTATACAGTCCGATATTAGAGGAAAACGGTTGACGATTAACTCTCAAAATAAAATGTTTTTAAAATAAAAGTTTTGTGAAAAATAAACACCTTTTTGACTCTGTTCCGTTATGCGTCACACAACCTTGCACGTAACGACGACTCTGGTCTACCCTCGTGTGACTGTAGGCTATACTTAATGTTTCTACAGAAAGATCTGCCTGAACTTATTGAAGAAAGCACGTGCATCTCAGTCATTGTGGAGTTCAGTATAATGTGGGAGAGCATATCGAGGTTATGCCACATAACACTAGTAACTTCAGCCAACAGTTAAACGTTCTCATTAGACAGTAGTGGATTTGTCATAACGGTCCTGTTCATTAGCTTGCTAGATCACCGGACCTTTCATGCTTGGATATCTTTTACTGGAGTCAGATGAAGCGAAATTAGTGAACGAAACAGCTGTTTATTCGGTTGAAGAACTCGATTCTCGCACCTCTTCAGGTGCTTTGGAGATGCGAGACACGAATTCAAAGAATTTCATCCTCTGTCGATACGAAGACTGTTTTACAGCTTTCTTTCGAAAATTAGAACACCTTCTGTAGTATGTAGCTTTTGATAATGTAACATTTTTCTATTTCACTAACAAGTCGCAACTTTATTTATTTATTTGAATCTTTTAACCTTAGTTTGCACAGAAGAAATTTCGAATCTTGCTATGCTCTGTGATTCTTTATAGTCTTTGTGTCCCCAAAATCATCTAAAAGTGTATTGCACATATAGTGAATCTCACCCTGGATGAAACAATATGCAAGATTATTAAATCAAATGAGATCTGAGATTTTAAAAAAGTTTCAGTTTATTTGTAAAAGGACCCCCCCCCCGGGGCACCTCGTAATTGGGGATGAGATGCTTCCGGTACGGTGGTTGGATCTCGCCAACCCAGTGGTCCATCGATGGACCCAACTATTAGGTGTGTCCTAATAGGTGGGGGTTAGACTCCTCCCATCGATGACGGGACGTACTTCCTTCGGGGAGGGTTGTACCGTGGCCGGTGATGGCCATTAGGACTCAACCACAGTTCCCAGTAATTGCTGTTGCAGCGGTCCGGTCATTCAGTTTCTATGGTTAATCCGTGTACCTTCATGGCTGATCGGAGAGTCTGCTCTATGACTTATTCGTAAAAGGAACGATATAGGTACAATATTTGTACGATCTTCCCACAAAGTGGTCCGACATTCTGAATGCCGGCCAACATCATATAAATATTTTAACATTGCTGTTGAGTATTTTGTGCTAAAAGGGAAGGCAAATATATATATATATATATATATATCTTAAGCTATTACTCTATTACTTTATGTAATTATATTTCACTTATTCTAATAAATTTTTCTCTATTTCAGATGGAAAAAAATACCCATGTAATGTTTGCGGTACAACATTCAGCACTCATTCAAATGCTAATAGCCACCGCCAAAGACATGTTGGAAAGAAACATTATTCCTGCAACTTCTGCAACTTTAAATTTATAAAACCGAAAGAACTTATTGCGCATGCAACTTCAGAACACTCGGAAGAATTAGGAAATTCCGCTGATCCTCTACGTTCTATTTCCTTTGAGACTGCACATCCTGAGCTAACTTAAATATCGAAGCAGTCATATACCTTTGCAAGAAACTAGAACTTTATTCTCTTATTTTGTTACTATGTTTTGAAAAATATACTATGAAGAATTACATGGAAAATACATATAAATAATAGCATACCGTCAATAACGCGGATCAATGTATAAGAATTGTGGAAATATTTTATTGCCGATGTTTCTAAAAAAAAAAGGTTAGGAAATTTTTATAGAACTTGCAATATAATAATAAGCTATTTTAAGGTAACGGATACATGATTGAAAGTTTATGTATTCTACCAAACTTTTAATAAAATTGAAAGCATGTAAATGGTTTTCACTATCCAAAACCTACACTTACATTTAGTCCAACTTGCATCATACAAAAATAATTCTTACAAAGAATGGAAATAAGACAAAAACTTTAAAATAAAGGTGGGGGGGGGGGGTAATTGGTGCATAATAAATGGTATTTAGAAGAAGAGATTAGAGGAGGATGAAACATCCTCAGTATTGCTTAAAAGATTTCTAATTTATGATTCTTCTATCAAATAGAGTAACTATAGCAGCATATTTGTTGCTGCAAATCCGTTTAATTGCAAGCATCCATGATTAATTGATTGCAAGCATGATTAACGTTAATTGCAAGCATGATTTTGCATTAAAAAAGTCTGAATTTGGAAGACTAATGTTGCTCAAAAGGAGGGATAAGAGTTGCCCCATTTATCAAATATTGACTTGATAACTGGATTGCATTTGGATTTCTTTCTTCGTGGAATCCGCTTGATCCCCGAAAGAATAAATAATGGTGCAGTTCTCGATGGGAAATACTTTAAATAAAACAATTTTTAATTTTTTATAATAAAGAAGGATTTTCTTTAATTTAAAAAAAGATGAAGTGATTTTTGTACATCCAATATATTGAAAGAAAATTAGAAATTCTTTATGAAAAACTTTTTAAAAATATTGTCACAGAGTTGTTAAATTTCTAGATAATACAAAGCTTTATTACGGGGACCTGAAATTTCCCAAATTAATTTTTTTAATTCAATCAAACTTTAGCTTTCTTATGTAGACATATTCGATTTGGAAAAGTTTTAATCAGCCGAATAAATTTATATCTTTGCTCCAGGTGGTTTTTTTTTTTTTTTTTTTTTTTTGCTACACTCTGTAAATAATAAAGTCATCTGAAATTAAAATTTCTTAGCCTCGAGTGTGAAATATGTGAATATCATTCTGATCAATGCTTAAGCCATAATCTAAGAACCCAAAAGGAATCATGAGCACGTCTCCCATTTTAGTTAAAATATTAACTTTTGATAATTTTAAAACCAAATTCAACTTTTTGGAAAAATTTAGTTAAAATAATTCATACATATATATAAAATATCACCAAATATTTTTTAAAAAAAATACATTTAGTTAGTAACTTTACTAAATTAGTAATATGACTAGAAACTAAAATATTTTTCTGAACGGAGATAGCGGGATGGAAAGAAGAGAGGAAGAAATGTAATTGAAACAATCGATGAGTTTAAAAATATATGAGTTTGAATATTTACAGATATATTACAGTTGTAGAGCAAGGTTGTAACATTTAAACATGAAGTCAGCAAATTTATGGTCATTTATCTCACTTACCAGGTTATAAATTGTAAATATTACTTTGTTGATTCATATCATAAAATGTTTAATATTGGTAGAAAATTAGCAGAAAAGAATTAGAAAAATGTTTCAAAAACTTTTTAACGTTTTATAATAAAGATGTAGATGACTAATTAATCCAGAAAACTGTTTTGCCTCGGGATTTGATTTTGAATTAAAGGGATGTAAATAATGCACAATACATTCTAAGTAATAAATACAGTGATTTATTTCTAAATGTATTAAATGTGTTAAAACTTTTACTATGACGTGCTGGGTGCTCCTGTAGCAAATTGTCAAATTAATAAAGAGTTATCTTCGATTAAGTATGTGTTTAGAGCGTTTAAATGCATTAGCTATATGGGGGGGGGGAAAGAAATTGCAAAAAATTATTATCTCATTGAAGTAATTGATAACAAATAAATAAATATGCAATAGTAATATATTTTGGTGCTTGTAATTTTTTCTTTTTTACTTTTCTGAAAAGTTAGGAACCAAAATGATTTATTGCACTCGGGCCCCTTCATAGAGAAGGTCGGCATTGTTTTTAATGACGTAAAAAAATTTACCTCTTCATATGTAGCCCTGTAATTGCGATATGGTAATAAAGAATTAATAATTGATATTCATGTTCAGACAATATTAGATTTTAAGACAGTAGAATATGAAAATCGTTGAGAAATCCCCGAAATGATTGATTGTATTCAAAGAAACATGAGAGCTTTAAAACCTCTCTATAGAGAAGATCCTCTTTATAGAGAAGAAGGACTTCTTTATAGAAAAGGCCGGCTCTGGTGAGGATTGGGTGGAAATAGTTGACTATTACTTAAGGTTTAAAATCTGCTTTGCAAATCCAACTTCAACCAAAGCATCACATGATCTGTCTTTTTAATAGATTTCACATCGCCTAGGTTTCAAGCCTATCCTTTTCAACAAGAAAAAGGGACACACAATAGAATATTTCTTTAGCCTGAAATTCTATGAATAATGAAATACTTAAATTAATTTTAAAAGTCGATTGTTTTTCCCACTGTAGGAAGAACATTTTGAATTTTCCACGTGATATTACTAAATTTTCAGGCTCAACGGCACTGCCTATTACGGAATCCGACAAGGAAAGACAGCCACGTTTCTGGCTCGTCTCTGACTCTATCATAACCTCGGCGCTTACCCTAGTACATTAGCGGATCTTTCACATAGTGGCTCCCTATGAGATTATCTCAGTCCATGAAAAACATAGGTGAGGAAAGAGGGGAAATGGAGATTTCTAGTACGGCATGTGCTAGACTTTTCAACCTACGTAGATGAGAAACGTGTTTCCAAAATTTATACTGAACACATTTCCATTTTTCATAAAAAAAACAAGATTTCCAGTTCAAAGCTTTTAATTAGTTTTCTTATTCATTACCATGTTAGATTTTTTTAATCATAGCCCACTGTAATTATAATTAATTATTCTTGTAATTAATTATCTATTAATTAGATACCTGTTTACCTCATTATATTACACTATTTTATCGATTGATCGATTTACATGAGAAAATGAAAACCAATTTAACATAAAACTCAGAAAATCGGTTAGCCGATAAAATTGTGTAATATAATGAGCTATGCATGCATCTAATAAATTAATTAATCAAGGATCAGATTTTAATATTATTAGTAAAATTATTCAGTATTATGTGAAATATGATGTTTAAATTTTGAGTTTTTAACCCCTTCTGTACACAGTAAGTAATATGTAGTACCACAGCTACATGAAATAAACGAAATAAAAATGTATTTATTTTTCCAAAAAAAGAACACTAAGGGGAAAAAATGAGCATTTATAGAATGTAAATGAAACCTTAAATTTTAAAGAAGATTTAAACTAAGAATTTTAACTTAATACCCTCCACCCTCTAAAAAATTTATAAGTTACGTGCAATGACAGATTTTAAAATTTCCCATTTGCTGTCTATCAGTAGCTAGAATAATAATTAAAATATGAAAGGCATTAACCTAAATTCATTAGACACATGAAATAAGCTGAACAGTACATATTATGTAAAAACAAACAAATTTTTCAAAACAAAAACAACAAAAGAAATATGTAAAGTATAATACAAGTATTTTAAGCAAATGAAACTATACATATTGTGCAAAAGCAGGCAATTTTTTTTTCAAACAACAAGCCCAATCTCCATTCCCCTCTTTCCCCATCTACGTTTTTAATAGATTGAGCCAATCTCATAGGGAGCAACTATGGGAAAGATCCGCTAGTACCTTAGTACTAGCTGGAATTTATACACTCAGAGTCATCCCCAGGTACAGTGGGCAGCTTTACAGGTGCCGTATACGCGTCATCTACAATTTTCAAACATAATGTTATCCTATGTAGAGAATATTTCGATCTTTTTTTCATTTTTTATTACGGTTTCTTTATTGTGAAATCGATAGAAGGAATAAAAACATAGATTTTTATGACATAATTTTTTTTCTTTTGACTTCTCAAAGTAATTTTAAATATTTGTTAAAAGTTTGCAAAATTTCAATTTCACCATTTAAACAATTTTAGAGAAAATTCTGTAATAAATAAAACAAAAAATAAAGCAAATTAAGGGAATCCGTTTTAGTGTCTTCTTATTTTAATTTTAATTATTTATATTTTAATTTTTTTTAAAATATGAATAAAAGCGGTAGTTAATATTTTAAAAATATTCTTTAACCCCGCCTATTTCGCGGATGAATGCGCAGGAAAGCCTCCCTCTTACGACTGTTTGATGCTGACAGTTAGCAATCTGGTTTTCATTACAGCGCAATATCTTAACAGCAGGCAACAAACAATTTCCTCCTATTCATGAATGGAAGAAAATCGCGCAATATTATTGGTCTGTTCCTACTGTTACGTCATGTCTGCTCTCGATCTGATTTTCGCCTCTATTTGGATTCGACGCCTGTTAAAACCGATCGCATAAACTGAATGAATTCGTGTTAATTCTTTGAGATTTTGTTAATACCTCTTAGTTACGCACACATTGGTGTTAGTCATCTTTATTCATCATTATAATATGCCATTTAATGACATTTAAAGTAGTTTTCTGCAGTGGCAGATTTTGACAACTTGAGGCCACAAGCGTTAAATTGTTCTGAGGCCCCCTTTGTAGGTAATTGTATTTGTAAGTAATGTGAACTGAGGATTTTGCGCTTTTAAATTCCTCTTTAAGATCATTTTATTTATGTAATGTTATATATCAAATTAATAAAATGCATAGCCTTTATTTTCGTTTTTTATTCCAATTTTTTGATAATATAAAATTAATAAACATGACAGTTATCTTTGCGTATTTTCTAAATGAAATGGACTTTACAGTGTTTAAGCTTTCAAATTTTGAAACTGGGAAATTATTTTTGACAAATACATTAATTTAATCTTTATTTATTTAAGTTTCTAAAACAAGTTATAAGAGCATATTTGACACTTCATTTTATCTTTCGTCTACGTACGAGATCTTCTGTACTACCGTCTTTAAGGAATTGTTTGGGGGTTTTTTTTATTTGCTTTTATCCCATAATTATCAAGCATTTCTAGTAATACAAATAGTTTTGCTACTTTTAAACACATCACGGATTCTTCCATCAGAAATAAAAAAAGAAACATGTTCTTAAACCTAAAGACGCTGTCCTGAAAAATCTATTCAATATATATCGATCACTTTTAAAGACTTATAAAGACCAAATATAAAATTATAACTGTGTCCACTTTCATAAACCTCAATGATTGCAGCAATATAGAAATATTCAAGTTATTACTTTAGAAAGGGCAAGCCACAAAATTAAAATTATCATTTCATTACTTATTTATCATTTTTTTTTATAAACTAGGTTGATTTTTTTAAAAAAAATTACACTTACAAGCAGAATGAACTCTCCTTGAATCAATCAAAAATAGTAGTGATTAAATATTTATGATAGCTGAATAAAGAAATTTTAATTCTTTTCTTTTGACTATGAATTTCTAAAATATTTTTCTCTTAACTCGAATAGAAAATGAAGATATTAGATTCTACATTAGACAAATCTGTTAAATTTTTTCAGCATCAGGCGCTAGAATATGAACGGAAAATACAGCCTCTCCACCACCAATAAAAAAACTACTTTTAATAAGAATTTTTTAAATTAATTTTAAAAGATCATTACGATGTATATGTACTATTAAAAGCCAAAGGATTAAAAAATGCATTTATCTGTCTGTACGCTTTAAAAATATTCGCGTATTTTGAAGCTTTATACTTCGAAAATACAGCAAAATGAAAATCGCTTGAGAATAAAATGTTCTAATGGAAATTGGCGATAGGAAACGATGATATACAAAAATCTCTGATAATCAATGTCATTCCCTCCACTTAAGGTCAAGGGAAAGGTCAATGTTAAATCCTTTCCTCAATATAGAGAATAGCTTCATATTTCTTGTAAAAGGGTTTTTTTTTTTTCTTTTCCTTTATCTGATGTTAGTTGAAAATTGGCGACTTATGAGTCAGTTAACCAATGAAAAAGAGGGGAGGAGAAGGATCGGATCTTAAGGAATTGTGAACAAATCTGAAATAAATTCCGAGCGAAATATTTGGAAACTTGACAGAAAATTCATTTTAATTTTCATGCATTTGAGTACACTATTCTTACAGATAAAATATATATATGAAAAAAACCTTTACATTTGTCCCCCCCCCCCAAAAAAAAAGCATTTAGTTCATCACAGTATCCCATATCTCTCACAGTCAAATATTCAAGTCACAGTGACAATATACTAATCATATGATTTTGCTAATTATATTAAAATTTATTTAACAAATGATTTTTAAATTTTTAAGTGTATTTTTTCCTCAATATTTTATAGTTTTTTTTATATCGTAGAAATACTTCGAATATTACTTCTTTTGAAATTATTTATTGTTGGTTTTTCCATACCTAGTTATTTCCCATATGATTCGTTTGGATCTTCATTTTCAATGAGTTTTCCCCTTTTGCACCCTCATTAAAGAAGGGGATACAATGTGGCCAAGTCTGCTATAAAAAAATTTGCTGTTGTTCCAAGATTATGATAAAAATTTTGAGCCCTCCCAGGGCTCTCAAATCACAAGGCGACCGCCTCCACAGCCTGTGCAGAAGCCGGTTACTGTTTTAACGTACTCCAAAAGGGTAATCTAAATAGCCCTTTATTTTTCTTTAAAGGCACTCCAGAGGAGTCATCTATTTAGCCCTTGACTTTGCTTTGAAAGCACTGCAGTAGGGTGATCTAATTAACCCTTTTTTTTTTTATTTCAAGGCGATGCAGATGGGCCATCTGTTTACCTTTTTTTTTTCAAGGCACCGCAGAGGGGACATCAAATTAATCCTTTGTTTTTCTTTATAAGCAGTGCAGATTGGTCATATAATTAACCGTTTTTTTTTCTTCTTTATAGCCACTGCAGAGGGATTATCTAATTAGCCCTTTATTTTTCTTTAAAATCACTGCGGAGGGATAATCTAACTATCCATTTTTATTCTTTTAAGACATTGATTAGGGGTTATAAAATTAACGTTTTTTTTTCTCTGATTGAACTGTAGAGGGATCATCTAATTATCCTTTATTTTTCTTTGAGGCCCCTTAAGAGGGGAGTCATCTAATTAGCCTTTTATTTTTCTTTAAAGGTACTGCAGAGGGGTCATCTAATTATCCCTTTGTTTTTCATTGAAGGCACAATGGAGGCTTCATCTAAATAACTCTTTATTTTTCTTTAAAAGCACTGCAGAGGAGTCATCTAATTAACTCTTTATTTTTCTTTAAAAGCATTGCAGAGGGACAATCTAATTATCTACTTTTATTCCTTGTAAGCACTGCATAGGCTTCATCAAATTAACGTGCTTTTTTTTATCTGATGGAACTGCAGAGGGGTGAAAGACCCTCAAAGAAAATAATTATCATTTTATTTTTCTTTGAGGGTCTTTCAAAAAGATAATCTAATTCAACTTTTATTTTTCTTAAAAGGAACCGCAGAGGGGTAATCTAATTAACCCTTTGTTTTTCTTTGAATCCACTGCAGAGGAGTCATCTAATTACCCCCTTTTTTCTTTCAATATTCTACTGGGGGGTCATCTAATTAACCCTTAATTAAAGGCAGAGAGGGGTCATATAATTAACATTATTTTTCTTTGAAATCGCTGCAGAAGGGTCATCTAATTATCCATTTTTATTATTTGTAGGCTCTGCATAGGGGTTATCTATTTACTGGTTTTTTTCTTTGAAGGCGCTGCAGAGGGGTCATATAATTAGCCCTTTCTTTTTCTTTGAAGCCCTTTCAGAGGGGTCAACTAAATAGCCCTTTATTTTTCTTTAAAGACACTGCAGAGGAGTAATCTATTTAACCCTTTATTTTTCTTTGAAGGCATTGCAGATAGGTCATCTAATTACCCTATTTTTTCTGTGATGTCACTTGAAAGGTATAATCTAATTAGCCTTTTTTCTTTGAAGGCACTATACAGGTGTCATCTGATTAGCCTTTTATTTTTCTTTAAAGACACTGGATAGGGTCATCTAATTACTCTTTTTTTTTTCTCTTTGAAGGCACTGATGAGGGATTATCTAATCATCCCCCCTCTTTTTTTTTTCTTTTGAAGGCAATGAGGATTTTGACAACTTGAGGTGCTAAATTATTTTGAGGTCCCCTTGTATGTATTTGTATTGATTAGGAAGTAACGTGAACTGAGCGTTTTGAGCTTTTAAATTCTTCTTTCATCTTATTTTATTTACGTAATATTATATATCCTAATAATAAAATTCTATCCTTTATTTTCTTTTTTTATTCGATTTTTTTTCTTGAAAATATAAAATTCTATCATGACAGTGATCTTTGCATATTTTCTAAATGGAATGGACATTATAGTGCTTAAGCACCCAAATTTTGGAACTGAAAAACTTTTCTTGACAAATACAATAATTTTATTTTTATTTATTTAAGTGTCTAAAAGAAGTTATAACAGCATATTCGACATTTCATTTTTTTTTTTTGAGAAATGTATTAAATAGATATATTGACCACTTTTAAAGAATGGTAAACACTAAATCACAAAACTAAATATAAAATAAAAAATGCGTGCATTTTGATAAACATTCATGATTGCAGCAATATAGGAATATTCAAGTTATTACTGTAAGTTTTTATTAATCTGATCTTACATACTTATGTCAAGATCTACAGCTGCCAATTCAAAAGGAGTTAAAATGCAATAGAAAATTTTTCGAAACTGCCTGAGATTTGAAATTACAAATATAAATACGTCGTGCAATAAACAAAATTGTTACAAACAACATTCATTGAACATCTACATTTAATGAAACTAATATTTTAAAATTTCTAAAATTGTGAGACCATTAAACATGTTCATCATTTAAATGTAATTCGCTAGATTTAACAGTTATTGAGTTCGCCCCATTCCCCTCCAGATAAAATTCCACTTTCAGAAACAGAAAGAGAAAGCAAAAAGGTTCATAATTTAGTATGATGAAAGGGGGAGAGCTAATGAATTAAAAAGGTAATAAGAGAGAAAAATGTTTAAATCCGTGGCTTTATTAAAGGTTTGTATCCCCAAAAGCGAGTTCATAATTACACCATGTAATTGACATTAATTCTTCCTCTACTGAATTATAAGTATCCTTTATGGGATTTCTGTTAGAAAATATTTAAATGTTTTGCTTATACTAAGAAAGTGCAATATATATACATACACTGAAGTGACAAAAGTCATGGGATAGCAATATGCAAATATACAGATGGCAGTAGTATCGCAGAGAAAAAGTCTAAATGCGCAGTTCGTTTTCCAGAACTTTAATTTGTGTTCAAGTTATTCATGTGAACAGGTTTTTCGTGATTTATGGCGGCACGACGAGAATTAACAGACTTTGAATGTGGAATGTTAGTTGGAGCTAAACGCATGGGTCATTCCATTGCGGATATCGTTAGTGAATTCAACATTCCGAGATCCACAGTATCAAGAGTGTGCCGAGAGTATGAAATTTCAGGCATCCCATCCCATCATGGACAGCGCAGTGGGCGACCACCTGCCCTTAACGACCGAGACCACCGACGTCTGTGTAGAATGGTCAATGTTAATAGACACGCAACACTTCGTCAAATAACTGCAGGAATCAATGTGGGACGTACGAGGGACGTGTCCGATAGGACTGTGCGGCGAAATTTGTCTTCCTTGGGCTATGACAGCAGAAGGCCGACTCGAGTGCCTTTACTGACAGCACGACCTCGCCTGCAGCGACTCTCCTGGGCTCGTGAGCATATCGACTGGTCCCTAGACCAGTGGAAAACCGTGGTGTGGTCAGATGAGTCACGATTTCAGTTGTTACGAGCTGATGATAGAGTTCGAGTAGGGCGCAGACCCCACGAAGCCATGGACCCAAACTGTCAGCAAGGCACTGTTCAAGCTGGTGGTGGCTGCATAATGGTGTTGACTGTTTTTACATGGCATGGACTATGTCCTCTGGTGCAACTGAACCGATCATTGACAGGAAATGGTTATGTTCAGCTGCTTGCAGATCACTTGCAGCCATTAATGAACTTCACGTACCCACACAAAGATGGGATTTTTATGGATGACAATGCGCCATGTCACCTGGCCAGAACTGTTCGCGATTGGTTTGAAGAACATTCCGGACAATTCCAGCGCATGATCTGGCCACCTAGATCTCCTGATATGAATCCCATCGAGCATTTATGGGACATCATCGAAAGGTCCGTTCGTGCCCAAACTCCTGCACCATCCCCACTTTCACAATCATGGACGTCTATACAGACAGCATGGCTCAATATTCCTGCAGAGGACTTCCAACGACTTGTGGACTCCATGACACGTCGAGTTGTTGCACTTCGCCGGGCAAAAGGAGGACCGGCACAATATTAACAGTCATCACATGACTTTTGTCACTTCAGTGTATATTGATGAACGCTTTTGCTCGAAGTGTATTTTTTAATTCCTTTTTTTAAAAAAAATAATCTTGGAAATAAATCCTAAGAATGATGTCTCGAAATTTGTTGTTGTTGCTCAGTGTGTTATTAGAAAATTTCAAGTAGAAGAATTTAAATAGTTATATATCCCTTATTTATTGTGGAAATTTTTAAATAAGATTTCATAAATGTTTTTTTATTGGGATGCTTTTTAATGGGAAATGGGAAGACGCAAAATTAAAATTATCATTTTATTACTTATTTATGATTTTTTAAATAAATTTTGTTGCTTTAAAAAAATTATATTTTCATCTAGAGTGAATTCTCCTTGAATCATTCAAAAATAGTAGCGAATAAATATTTATGATAGCTGAGTAAAGTATTTTTAATTCTTATCCTCTGACTATGGATTTTTAAAATATTTTTCTTTTAATCACATAGAAAACGAAGATACTAGCTTCTCCATTAGACAAATCTGTTCAACTTTTTTAAAGCCTCAGGGGCTAGGATATGAAGGGCAAATACAGCCCCCCCCCCAGCACCAATAAAAAAACTACTTTCAAAAAGAATTATTCAAATTAATTTTAAAAGGTTATAAGGATGTATATATCAAATTAGCAGCAAAAGGGTTAAAAACTGCATTTGTCTGTATGTACGCTTTAAAAATATTCGCGTATTTTGAAGCTGGTAACTTCAAAAAGGCAGCAAAGTGAGAATCCCTTTAGAATAAAATGTTTAGAAATAGAAGTTAGGGAACGATGATATAAAAATATCTCTAAAAAACAATTTCATCCTCTCCGTGTAAGGTCAAGGGAGAGGTCATTGTAAAACCCTTTCAGCGATGGAGGAAATAGCTTCCTATTTCTTGTAAAGGGGGGTCTTTTTTCTTTATTTTATATTAGCCGAAAATTAGCGACTTTTGAATCAGTTAGCCAAAGAAAAAAAAAGGAGGATTGGATTTCACGGATTTGCGAACAAATTTGAAATAAATAAATTTCGAGCGAAATATCCGATAGTTTGGCAGAAAATTCATTTAATTATAAGGCATTTGAGTTAACTATTGTTACAGATAAAATAAATAAAACACAGTTGCACATTTATTCCCTTTGCCGTTACTATCGTGAACCGTCAACACTTTCAAGCAGATTGAAAAGAGCTGACGATGACGAAAATCTTGCTTGACCTGTTGTCTGCGGATGTAAACGGAAAACTGTACACGAAAGTGTACGCTGTATTTGGCCGGTTGATAAGGACATTAGGTTTAGAAGCCGGGGTGAAAAAACACTCCCCCTCAGAAATCCCTTCTTGTTCATACTTTGTAGTGATGTATCCCATAAAGATTGCATAAATCAGTACCTTATAAAAAAATACTTTTCCACGCATACTATATCATGTAGGGATTACGAGAGAGCATTATGGAGATTAACAGTAATTAAATTTGGCTATATTAAAGATAAACGAATCAGCAACATCTTGATTATCAACAATAACATTATTATCGCAATCGAATTCCACATTCTCTTGTTGTATGGCTAATAGTGGTAATATTTTATTTACTACATTTAAGATTCTTAAATCCAGAGGCAGATTTCCAAACAGGCGCATGAGGCGTGCGCCTCGGGCGTCATAAATTAAGGGGTCTCAAAATTTAGTTCTAAAATAATAATAATTTAAATTTTAAAAAAGAGGATATTTTTTTAATAAAACCATTCATTTTTACACTCTACTATTACCACTCCCGGTTCATCTATCTCAATCAAAGAAGCATGCAATGTTAGCGCCCTTGAAAAACCAACTATTCTGAGAATGGGAGAGTCAAAAGTCAACCAGGAGGGGGCAGACATTTTACATATTTTATCTTGTACGAAACTAAAGTGGTAAATATCATACTACACCCTCTTGCACACTCAGACCCTAAGAAGTATAGAATGGCTCTTAAGGTCTCAAGACAACGAACGTGTTTGTATAATAGGACATAGGAAGCATTTTAGTTAGATACCTTGGTTAGAAGATCTTTGTTCAAGGAGGTTAGTTTCTCCAAAACATCCTGTTAGCGATTTAGTGTTTCACGTTTGAAAAATATTGACTTTGATTTGCGTTGTGAACAGGAATTCATTTCTGTGTTTGATCTTTGGGCAATGTAAAGATCGGTAAGCATGTAATTTTTTAATACATTTTCGTTTCTATTTTCGCATTTTTGAAAATACTGTAATCGTGGCTTTATATTTTTTGGCATATTTGAAGGTTAGAAACAGGGCTCATTTACAATACGAATCGTTAGGCATTGGCATTGCTTAAAAAGATAAAATAAACTGGTTACTTTCTCCTCTTCACTGAAGGGGGAAATTTTTCAATTCTGAAAAATCGTCAAAAGTCCAGCTAATATTTTTTATGCGACTAATTTTTTTTAATGTTTCATCCATGTTACAGATAAGAAAATTTTAATCGAGTGCTTCAAAACGCAAAAAAAAAAAAAAAAAAAAGACATGCGGAACGACATAATAATTTACCCAATAAAAACGAGCTAAATTGAGCTAAATGGAAAATGAGAAAATGGAATTAAAAAACGAGCTAAAATGGAAGATGAGAAAGAGCAGTTGAGAAAGTTGATACAGCATGTATACCTAAAAGAATCTATGAGCAAATTGAAATTGAATATTTATATGAAAAAAACGTTGAGTAGCTGTCAACAAATTAATGCATAATTTTATATGGGGTGAATTTATTTCTTGTTCTGCTATTAATTTTGTGTGTGTGTGTATTTTTAAGAATAACTAAAACTGGTTTGATTTCATTTATCAAAAAATAGTAATGCTAGAATATTTTATAACCATTAATGAATTAAAATCTTAATTATTTAATCTGATATTATCATATTACATTTCTTTATAGTATATACTCAAATGTTGCAAATATTAGGCTTGCTTCTAATAACCTCCAGAAAAATAAAATTTTTAAAAAATTAAAAATTTTCATTTTTTTTTTCATTAATAGTCTTATTCTACTACACTTTTCTGCAAGTTTACCGTAGAAGGGTTTAGACTTTTAACTTTTTTACAATTTTTCTATGAATTAAATTTCTTACTGCATTGTCATTAAGTGAATGCATATATTCTTTTGTATTTTTAAAAATAAAGAATAAAATAATTTGCTTTTACAATAAAATAATAACAAAGTAAGACTTATAAGATGTACAACTCAAACAAAATTCAAATTATAACAATTGGTATTATACAATAAGTGACAGATTTAATAATTAATATCACTACCTGGAATAAAATTTTCGAGCAAATAATAAATCCCTAGTGTCCATCCAAATGTCATTTAAAGACATTTTTCAGAATACTGCATAATTTTCCTTTTTGCATAAAATTGCAGTCTCCAATGAATTTGCATTTTAACTTCCTTTTTAACATTAAATCAGCTAAATTATATTTTGAGAGCACTTTGAATTGAAATTTACAATAATCACAATCAAGAATAGTGAATTAAATATATTCACCAGCGTTTTTCAAAAGAGATTCTTAAAAAATTATCCATTTAAAATTAAGTAAATAATAAAATTAAATTATTCTGCTTACAATTTTTTTTACGATTTTTTTATTTACTTACAATTTTTTAAAACTAAAGCTTTTAAAGACTCAATAAGCCGAGAACACCATATCAGTAAGAGTTTCATAGTAATCAGTAAGAGTTTCATAGAGAAAAACCTATTCAAGTCTCCACATGTATTTAGTAATTGAATGTTTAAAAGAAAGATATTGATCTCATTTTCAGATATTTTTTTCCGGAAGTGGAGTCATAAAAGGTGGTAAAATGAGGAGTAACTTGTAACTGAGGTGGTAAATGAGAGTAAACTCAAGAATAGGGCGAAAGAAGGACAGATCTCCCAAGCACAAAACATTTGCTAATTTTCCGTAAACTTTTTACCCACGCGCCAATTTTCATCAATAGGAATTTTGAAAGTTGCTTTGTTTCATATTTAACACACTTTGAAAAACAGATGGAAAAGTATCTGAATGAAATTTCATTTTAAATAATACTTATCTAATGCTTTGACATTTTAAATCTTAATTCTTATAGAAAAAAAATTGATATGTTTTG
>JAOUZG010007547.1:5841287-5891477 GCA_026289955.1 Argiope argentata | reverse complement strand
TATATATATATATATATATATATATATATATATATATATATATATATTCAATCGAAATCGCCATTGTCCACACAACAGAATGTGAAACCCTATCGCATGGGTAAAATAATTTTTAACTCCAGGTGTTTTTTTTTAGAAAAAGGTTTTTAAAAATTCAATGAATGTTACATTCTTATTACAAATGACAATTTCTTACTTCAAAACTGATAGCATTAAGCGATGGTGTGATCAGACTAAATGGAAATTTTTGTGTGCACTCGAATACATCAGTTCGGGACCAGAAGATTTTGATAATATAAAGCGAAAATTAGCCGCTATCACATTAAGAACTGTCATTGTATTCTTTTGAGATAATAAATAAATTAGAAGGGTTTATTTACGTTTTGTTGTTGAATTAATGTTTTAAAAATACTAAAAAAAATGCAAGAACTTTCTCTTTACTTCAGAAATTAACTATTGTGTCGTTAATCCTCCTTCTTTCTCTTATTAAAGAAATTTCTTTTATACACTTCTGAAAACAATTTAAGTATATTGTGAGTCTTATATAAGATAACGGTATAAGCTTTTATACCGTTATCATCCATCTATTATTATATATCATTTACTATTATGGATGTTATAAAAAATTTCTCTTGAAAGAATTTCAAACTGACATATCTTGTGGATCAATTGAGCCAATAAAACAACCTGATACTGCAGATTTTAAGCCGGAGATATAAGTCTCTTGTTTTACAAGTAGCACCATCTAGGGCCAAAAGTACAACTTGGCTACACACATGCCACAACCTTTTTTTAGGGGGCGGTTTTCATTCATGCATATTCATTCACTCATCTCAGATCATAATTTAGACCTGGAACAGAGAACGATAACCTCTGACCCAGTACCCCCAGTAGTATTACTCTCGACATGGAGAACTTTCCGACCACGAACAGATTTAATAACATTTTCAGTGGTTAATTAAAAAGAGAAATTTTAATTTTTGATACCTTGCCCAAACAATTATTATAAATGTTCTTGGCTCCAACTCTGGTCCGAAAGATATTGCATTAACAGATTTGCTAAAACTATTATTTATAGCCGATCCTGTAAAAATATCATATTTAATACTTCTTTTTATTGGTATAAAAATTTTAGCAGTATACTGAAAATGTTAATGATACTGATTAATAATTTTTATAAATATTTTATACATATTTTTTTTAGTTTCGTAAAAATATATAATCAAAAGATTTTAAGAGATTAGGTTGAGGAAAAAGTCCATTATTATTTTACAGCCATCTACTGAGAAAATAATGGATTTCTTTCGATTATTTTCCATTTTTCTTTCCTTATGGAATTTTTGAAAATAATAAAAAAATCCATTATTTTCTCGGTAGATGGCTGTAAAATAATAATGGATTTCTTTTTCCCAAACCTAATATGTAATTGTTTTCTGCTGATTCTATGTAAATGATAGGCATACCTCCACCATTTATCTATTTTAGCATAACTTCTGAAAAGAAATTCATAAAAATATCATAATGAACACACACAAAAGATACATAGAGGAACTAGAACAGGAATATTATAAGCACATTCGTGTAGTTTTAAATTTTCTCTTCATCATTTTTACATTATTTTATTATATAATAATTCATTAAACTCAGTTATTTTGTCAGTATTGAAGTTAGATTTATAATGAAATGTAAGGTATTAAGTTATCAATTATCATATAACAATTTTATTAATATTTTTAATAATATCTTTACTAAATGGAACTTCATGCCAAAACGGAAACACAAAATTGCATTACTGCAAGGACAATAAAATTAAGAACTATTTGCTTTAACATTTTTTTTTGTTTAAAAATCCGTATACATTGAACAAAATGCCCTATAATTTAAAAATAATACTAAACACAAAAAAATTAATTTATTTGATACATTATAGGTACATATGTCTTTAGTATTATTTTTTTAATGTAGAAGAGAAAGGTGGCATTTTTTCTTTTACAATATTATATATTTAAACTGTTTGCCATAAATATTTACAAAAATAATTCATGTTATGTTTTTTGAAATTATAGTATGTTTATGCCTCTAAAACATTTCTCTTTTTATGCAGTAAAGAAAAGGATAAAGACCATATTTTCACTTTTTTTTTTTCCTCTCTATTTTATGAATTAAGCATTTGGCTAGCCATCGGACGATTTTTTTAAAAATTATTTATTACAGTTGGACCGAAAGTCAATGCAATTTTGATATCATTCAAGTATTTTTCTGACCTTGATACTCAGATTTCATTTTATATTTGTAAATGATATTTTTTTTTTCCTTATCATAAAATTATTGGTCAGTTTTGATTGGTATGTCGGTAAACAGTATAGATAGGGAAGACCTCACTGGAAAGAAACACATAATTTCATTTTTAAGCACTGAAGCAATGTGCATATGTTTTTGGACTGTTTTGAGTAAATTTGACAAACAGTTCCGAGACATGAATAGTTGGCTAAAAGTCTCTCCAGATGGGCATATGTTTTCTATTGTTGGTAATATATTTGCAAAAGAAAAGGAATTGTTTTACATAATTGAAGCTCGTATGAAATTCACTTATTTAAAAAAAAATGTATCTGAAATTCAATTAAGGAAAAATTATAGTTTTTTTCTGAGCATTACATTTTATTTTGCATTAATTTTAGTCAAAAGGGAAGCAATACATTGTGCAATAATTAAATAAAATAAAGCAACATCGACAGATATTAGTCATCTGAAAAATGACAGGGAAATTTCTTTAAAAACGTTGAGAAGTTAGATATAATATCAGGTCGCCCTGATATTATATCTAATGGTTTGTATTGTTATATTAATAGATATAAAGTAAAATTGTTCTATTTTCAGGTTATGATTGTTTAGGCGTAATATAATTTTAAAAAATTGCAAATTCAGCATAGTTTTATTTCTAAATGAAATTTATTTTGAGAAAAGCATAGAAACTTTGAATGCAAGTCTTAAAAAATGATCGTTTTAAAGATTACATTGTGGGCATTAATGAATTTTAAACCAAGATATTTAAAGGGAATTACTTGTTAAAATATCCGATGTTGGTTACAGTATATTTACAATTTACTTTCACATTTCAACTCTAAAGATGATTTTGGAACTGTTCCCCTTCAATCAAGTATGATCTTTATGGTTATTATAATTTATTGCCTGCATAGCATTTTGTTTATAGAAGATTGGTAAAGTAACTTCCACATTTTAAAAGAAAAACAATTTGTAAACTATGTACTTTCTGTACTGCAGCTTTAATCTTTTTCTGTCAGATTTATGAACAGATCAGCTTCTCTTAATTGAGTGATGAAGTGCTTGCGGCAAAGCATAAGTTTTGTATTGCATACAAAATGCATCAGATTATTTATATATTTATTTCTTTTCAGATTCCATTGAGATTTTACAGAAGATTTGCTTGACAATAATTCCTATTCTGCCTAGAAATTTCCTTTGGAAAATGGAAGCATCTGCTAATGACTCAAAGATAATAACCTCTTTCGTGCCATCACTTAGCTACTTTTCTTTGGTAAAAGTAGCTCTGCCATTGTTTCAAAGATATGAAAATGCAGTTTGGCGTATCATCTTTGAAGAAATGAATCCTGCAAATCCGGCAGAATTTATTGAAGTTTGGGCTGACAACTGTGAGGTAGTCAGAGCGAAGGAAAATTTACTTCAAATTCCTGCACATTTAAGACACGAAATATTAGAGACACTAATGGGTTTGCATTCGGCTTTTTTAAAATGGCTTTCCTGCCATGAATTTTTAGGGATTTTAAGGAATTTAGATGAAATCCTTGTCTGGAAAACTGACGGCACAATTGATAGAATTAAAACAGCTAAGCGACTGCTTCTGAGTGAAATTATTAGTATCGAAAAGAAGTTTGACTTGGCTTGCTGTTATTTTTTGGAGGAAAGTGTTCTGGATTTGTGGGATGAAATGGAAAAATCTGGTAAGGCAGTCAAACCTTTAACAGATTATAATCCCATTTCACGTTTCTGGGTTAAAAGGATGGGCCATAAAGATCATGTTCCATGGATAGAGACTATTCCAAAACACCTTGACATTTCTGGACAACCGTTCTTAAGATTCAGTGCGTTTTTTCCTTTTCTACAACCAGCAGACAGGGAGAGGTTTCTTTTCCCTTCAATGAAAACAGCATCTGATGATTTCCTGTTATGCCTGTGTGCTGCAACTAAAGAAGAAGAATTTCAAACATTGAGGATAAATACTCCAAGAGTACTACTTCTGTTTTTGGAATGGCCGTTGCAACGTTTTTTTCTTGAAGTAGCAGATAAGTTGTGGGATTTCATTGATAATAATCTATTTAAAAAGGTGCTAGATATTCTCTTCTCATGCAATCTGATGGAGAAGGATTTTGACTATGGGACACTTTTCATGGAATTTTGGGAAAGAAGCCCTGATCACTTCCAGGAAGAGGTAAAGGCATGCCCAAATTGGTCCCAAAGATTTGATTTCTATTCTGATTTTATAAGGAAGGAGAAAAAAGGTGAAAACATCCAGTGGCCGGAATTGGAGTGGTCACCAGAACTCGATTTAGCTGATGTAATGTGTTATGTACTTAATGTAAATAACCCTGAGATATAGGATAATCTTCTTTTAAGAAACGCAATATAAAGTTTTATAGTATATCATTTTATCTTATATAACATCTAAGAAGAAGTGCAAATATTCAAGATGTATACTCCCAAATCCCTTCTCTATTTTGATGGCCCCCTGCAAAGTTTCTTTCTTGAAATTATTAAACATTCACGGAATTTTATTGATCATCATCTTTTTGAAAAAGTACTAGATATTATCTTCTCAGACAGTCTGGTGGAGAAGAATTTTGGTTATGAAAAACTTTTAAAGAACTTTTGGAAAAGAGGTCCAAATCACTTCAAGGAAGAGGCAATGACATGCCCATCTGGTATAGCATAATTGATATATAAAACAAAAACAAAAATTATGTTGTACCAAAATGGTCATACTTTCTGAATCTCTCAGTTTCAGAAAAGGGAAAGACATCCAGAGAATGTTCACTCGCCAGATTTGGATGTGTGGGCATAACTTTATTTAGTCGACGATGTTTCATGTACATAATGTAAATAACCCAGTTGTGTATGATAATCTCCTTGTAAAAAATGAAGTTTTATACCACATATGAAACAATAACTTCATCTTCCATAACATCAAAATTTCCTCTGAGCCGTTAAATTTAGGCTGCATTTGTTAAGTCTTTCAAATTTCTACAAATTCAAGTTTTTTGGATTGATTTTTTTTTTCTTTTTTTTTACTTACTGTGCCAAAAATGTTTTGCCACTTATTTAACATATCATTTTTTTATTCTTACTTTGCTAAAATGTGTGATCATAGAAATTCCTTAATTGGATATTTCAGATTCTTATCTTAAATAAATATCCATTGCATTATGTTTTAAATGTGTGTTGTCAAAATTAAACTTTGTTGTGTTGCTTGTTATATTTCAGAAATATAAAAGCAGACAAATTACTTCACATATAACATGATTTTTAAAAAAATTTTATGGTTTGATGCATAAATTGTTTGAATTTTTGATTATATCTACCTGCAATTCTATTTAATGATTTATAAAAGGTTGTTCATTGGACTTTCTTATTACTGAAATGTATCTTAATTACAATATAAAAAGCACAGAAAGGAAAATTGAAATTATAGATGGT
Source organism: Argiope argentata (assembly GCA_026289955.1). NCBI lineage: Eukaryota > Metazoa > Arthropoda > Arachnida > Araneae > Araneidae > Argiope > Argiope argentata. The sequence goes on along the minus strand of JAOUZG010007547.1, from coordinate 5,885,747 downwards.
TTCTTAACACTGTGTTTCAATAGTTAATAGAGAAAAATTGTAGAATAATTCTTTAATGTTTGAATATATATATATAGTATAATGGTATTTATTTGAACTATTAACGGATATATTTGTTGTATGTCTTGATGTGAGCATTTATTTATTCCATCAGTTTATTGATGAAGCACTGTAATTGTTGCATATTTTAAACTCTTCCTATTTTTCAAATATCAACAATTGTGAAAAAATTCATTATCTTTGATAAATGATGATTTTTTAATATGTGTAGAGATTTTTATATTATTATGTTGAATTTTTATATACTATTTCTAAGTGAATGAATAATTGCCCAACCATGAATTTGTATATATGTGCAGATTTTAATCAATTTGTTTCAGAAAGAAATTTCATTTATCCAGGGTGGCTGGCAAACTAGGATTTATCAAGGAAATTTATTATAAAACTAGAAATTTTTTTATAAATTGGTAATTTTTATTGAATGTGATAATTTGCTGGTATTTTTTTCATAAGTACAATGAAACATGGTTGCAGCTAAGGAAAATCAGACCCCTCTTTCTGTTGTAAAGTGAACCTGACAACAACAACAATTGTAATTATTTAATAAGAAACTGAAATAAAAATTTTTCCTAATAACCTAAGTAGGAATCGATTTTAAAAAATTGTTTTTTATATTACTTGTTTTAAATTTATACATCTAAAACGGTTTATTTTTTATGAAACAGAGGGAAAATCTTGTTAAACAAATCTCCTCTTTCTTTTCTCATATTTACATGGTAAGCATTGAGCCAGTGTTCAAGTGATTTATTATTATTTTTATAGTTGGTGAGATAAAAGTGAATGCAGTTTTGATATCATTAGAAAATTTTTCTGTAGAAATTTCATCTTGTATTTGTAACTTATTTCTTTTTTCTGATCTTATTAAATTATTTTTCAGTTTTGATTGATAAGTCAGTAAACAATTTGTCTAGGGAAGACCTCACTGAAAGGAAACAAACCATTTCATTCTTAAGCACTTGACCAATATATATATTTTTGAACTGCATTTTTTTTTTTTTTGAGTAAATTTGACAAACAGTTCTGATACATGAATAATTGGCTAAAAGTCGTACTGGATTGGCATGTATTTTCTAATTTTATTAATATATTTGCAAAAAAAGGGGGTGTTTTATATTATTGAAACTTATCTGAAATTCAATAATTAAAATTTTTGTATGAGAACTTCAATTAAGAAAAAATGATGTTTTCTGTATCGGGGCATTACATTGTATTTTACATTGATATTAGTTACAAGAGAAGGACAACTTTTCAAATTTAAATAATATTGTGCAATAATTAAAGGGAATAAAATAAAGTGACATCATTTTGAAGTTTTTAGAAACATTCGAAAATTTTTCAAGGAAATTCGAACTTCAGAAATGCTGGCCACCTTGTTGTAGCAAAATTGCTTTGTGACTGCATATGATCTTGAAATCAATAATTTCTATCATCATTGGATTTTGTGTTAAGCACCTGTCTATTTCATTGCAACAATTTCTTCATTCTGTGAAAAATTCAAAAGCTAATGAAGAAGACTAAATGTATATAAGTTATGTTTTAAATGTTTTCTTTTGGTTTGTCTAAGATATTATTTGTGGTTCTTGTTTTTCAACAAATGAAAAATATTAATTATGCATTTGAATATATATTTTGATTCTTGAAATTATAAAAGTAGGCCATTCTTTACATCTGTTTAATAATAGAGCATTTTAATTTTTCATCCACTATTTTATGGTCAGAATTAATTAATTATTTAGACCATAAAGAATTTTTGCATGATTTTCAATATAAATTGTACTACTTGATTCTCATCTCCTTGGGAAAGAAATACTGTGTTTCTTATTACATGTACGATATTTCCTTAATGCATGTTTAAAAATTGTATGGATAACGTTGGATTCAATAAAATATTATTTTCTATGTGTACATTTTATTCTAAATTTATATTTCTTCATTTTTTGTTACTATTGGCTTTTTTAATATATATATATATGTTTAATTTTTTTAAAATAATTTTTGTGTTGTAATTTTTAAAATTTTGATGGATTATATATATGTGTGTGTGTGAATTCAATTTTTAAAATTTTGATGGATTATATATGTGTGTGTGTGAATTCAAATTGGATATATGAATACCAGATAAATTGATTACTGGCTTCGTTGAAGCATATTTTTTAATTAAATTTCAAAATATTAGAAAATGTATTTAGTATTAAGATATTTTTCACTGGGTCAGAGATACAGAGGTTTACACTTTCATAATATCTGGTAATATTGATTTAGATTCTACAAAAGATATTGCACACATTTCAGATAAAATGATTCCCTGATATAGAAGTACTAACTGGTGGCTAGTTGTATTTTCAAACATCCTTAGCATTTCAGTGATGAATGCATACATTATTCCTGGCAGCAAATCCTAATTGAAAATCAAAATAACTGAGAAGGTTTTGAGGATTTATTGAAATTTTGGATATGATATCAATACAAAACCATATTTGTGGAATACAGCTGCTCCCACGTTGAGAATTGTATCTAAATTAGTGAAAAGTATTCAAGAGCTGTTGAAACACTTTGGAAATTCTAATGTTCTAGCACATCTTGGTGAGCACAAGCAGAGAAAGAAGTTGCTTGTATTTCTGTGTGTATGTTCGTCTCAATTATATTTCAGACAATAAATTTCAAAATGTATGCATGAAGTGTAAATGGATATATAAATCTCACTTGAATTGTACTTTTATAGTTGCTGATTGAGGAAATCTTTTTATATTAGAAATAGTTGTGAACAGGTAACTTTGTCCATATAATAATATAAGCATAGAAACAAATTAATTTTTAATGCATTCCAATCGCTACTTTTTTTTAATAATGGAGATATCTGATAAATGGAACAATTTATCAAGCATAATTGTAGTTTATTCTTTCATGTAAAAAAGGGAGCTTCTGATATATTTTAATTTTTGTGAACTAAATGTAGATAAATATGCATACAAAATGTTGTTTTATGATGAATACTTTCTTTTTAAAAAAATGTTCCATTCTTTTTATTCAAAAATTGAAGATGAAAGTAGTATTAGTAATTGAAATAAGAAACATTGAGTCCATTTGAAGCTAAACATACATGTATATTTAAGTCAATGCTGCAGTAGCATTAACTATGTTTAAAAATTACTAAACCTATTCAGAAATAGCCCTTGTATAGCTTCAAAATGGAACGTAAATAAAACTAAATTCATTAACATATTCATCCATAGATATTGGTGCTATCCAGTTGTGCTTTTAGAAAGGCTTACTCTCCTCATTGTAATGGCAATACAACAAACAAAGTACATATTGCATTTTTAATTTATTTTTTGAATAGATATATTTAATTTAAAAGTAGAAAATTTGATTTAATTCGTCAGTAATGGTGGTATTTATACATAATACCATTGAAAAGGAAAAAAAATTTGAGGTATTAAACGCTGTTGAGCTCAAAAGTTTATATATCATATAGACTACAATTTTTGGTTTTAATAACATCTAGATACTTTATTCTGGTGATAGACATTTAAATACTTAGAGCTAAATTTTGAGTTTATATATTTCAATTAAAATTTTCAAACTTTTATGAAAAATTGTGTGTGTTTTTAATTATGACGTTAATATAACATGTATTTATTTCTCCACAATAAGTACGTTACAAGTATATTAGTAGTTTTTAGAATAACAAAAAAAGAGGTGTTATGCCACTCTGGCTAAAAGTAATTATACTAAACTGCTTGCTTGTCGCAACATCCTCCCCACCCTGGTCAACCTCCTTATGTATGACCAGTTGAATTGGCGGGTAATCTCCTTTCCTTTGACACGAAGAATGAAGGTACGAATCTTTTCCGTCACAACCATTGATTAATTTCATTACGAGAACTTTTTTCCACATATGATGTGGTCGTAGACCTTGTAATTAGAATCAAGTGTCGTACTTCTGGTGGTTGCTTTACATTTCGTACTTAAAAGATATTCTTTGGACCATCTTTTCCAAAATGTATTCAATAAGTCTTGCTATTGCCTATAAATATTTGTGAGGTTATTTTTAGACTAAGATTGGCATGGAACGGTAAGGAAGTGAGTTAAAGTCAAAACTTTCTCTGTGTCATTCTCATCACTCTTATTAATCAAAGGTCTACGGTTGCGTGAGGCTTTTATTCCCTCTAATACCGTAGCTGAGGCTTCCTCATCTAGTAATGAGCGACCAAGTGATTTTCAAAGGCATCGTTTCGTTAGACCTATTAGTCGCTCCCACCAAACTGCTCTTGGTACAATAAACTTCCACTTTATACCATTGCGGGTATAGAATTGCTGTTCTGTCGCTAAAGTCAATGTTATCTAAAGGAAGATAAGTTCCTTGTTTGTGGCATCGAAGGTGGTGGCATTGTCACTTTTATATAGTATGTAGCAATTCTCTTCTACTGACAAATCTTTGTAAAGCCAAAGGAAACTTGTCTACAGAAACAAATTCGATATGCAAGACTTTAATAATTATTTATAAATAGCGTGATGTAAGCTGTATTTAAAGGTCCTAATATAAACCTGAAAACTATATTCCAATAGTATCGAATGGAATACAAGCATTAATTCTGTCTGTTGGAATATGCCAGTAGGATGCAGCCCAACTTGACATGGAAGGAATTCCTTGCTGCCTCATATTTATAAGAGAACGAAATGTTCACAGGTTTCTCGAACCTGGCAATGGACATAATTTGGTGATGCAATGACCAATCATTAATTGGAGGAGTCCTATATTATCGAGAAATTAATACCATATTACGTCTAGATAAATGGAGTATTTTTAATTGAATGCATCAAACCATTTATATTTCGCATAATATTTGGAATTTTCCCTTTCCATCTTATGCTTTCGTCAGAGAAATTTAGCGCATACTAATCTGGCATGCGTGGACGAGCTCCAGTCACAGATATAAGAAGTTAAGGCTTGTTCTGGCTGAAGAGTCGGTCATTCATTTTTTACTGTTCCCAAGTGAGCGGGAATGCATATTGGCTCCAGTGAGGAGCATAGCTTTAAGACACTAAATACAGCCAGAAAGTGAGAGCTTTTCGGAGAATGGAGATTGAGGCATCTCGGGACCGTCAAATCGGATAAACTGTCCGTCCAGATAATGTAATCTTTATTTTCTCTGACAAAGTTCATGACAGTCAGTGTTATAGCAAAGAACACACAGAATTTATGCTGTGAGTTGTTCCCAGCAGGACAATCAGAGATGGGGGAGCTCCCCCCCCCCCATCAACAAGAGGGCGAGAATGTTGTCGGCAAAATTTGTTATTGATTCAGAACGTAGGTGTGGCGAGTTTGGTATTAACAAATAAAATAATTTAAAACCCCTCTTAGAATTACTGTTTTATAAATAATCGAAGTATCCGAGGAATTATTTAAGTTGACAGAATGACAATATTCGACAAATAATCAACAAGGTTACTGGTGAATACATTTTCCAACAATTTTCAATGAAGCAAAGTAGGTCGACTGATTGTCGAACATAAAATGGAACTGTCATATATTCAGCAAATAGTTTGCTTGATATTTGGCATAATAACCGAAGAGCTGAAAAACGTCGTGTTTTGCCGAATATTTTTTGTCGGTGACTAAGAAATCGAAACGGCGGATATTAAAATGAGAGATAATCAGTCATCTAATTTAATTGTCAGATATTCAGCCTATACTTTGCAGTACGTTTGGCAGAAAAGCCAACGAAACGGTAAATAAAATATCACGTTTGCATTTATTTATTGGCTTAAAAATCACGATGAAGTTTGCACATTTGGCAGTACATGCGATAAAATAACAGGTGAACTAGTGAAATATATATGTATATATATAAAAAAATATATACTCATTTACAGATGTACTAAATTATTCTATCTAAATATTCTCTTAACTTGTTCAAACAATTAATTTTTTTTTTTAAATTTAATATTAGAACTACACAAAATGGAGTGAAATTTCCCTTTTACTTCTCCCAATTACATTGTATTAAAAATTATATAATTCTAAATACTTCTGAATATTTAATGAAATTTGAATAATGTGTCTTAATGTAAAGATGATTAAAGAAGCTCATAGAATATTCATTTATAATATATTGAGAAAAATCAATGCACACAAATACAAAACTATTATTATTTATTTTATTTTATTAATTTATTATCTGAAAATATGGGTTAACAATAGCTCTGAAAGCTAAAAGTATTTAAAGATAACCTGTACTTAAAAATAATTCTGCGCAAATTCATTATCTTACTGCTTTTGAATAAAATGTAGCCATTGTTTTTTATTCTAAATATGCGCATGTGTATAATTACATATTAAATAGCTAATTTTTTTTACGAGCGCATTTTACATATCTTACTATGACATTTATAAACGAAAGAACTTTACTATTTACAAGATATTAAAGCTAAATTTTCTCCGTCCATCTTTAAAAAACAATTGGATTCCCTCATATTTTTCACATTTTATATGGTTCCTGTACGCGAGTCGAAAGATATTTTAATGCCGATTATTTAGGTACAAACCTTATTTAAAATTTCTTTTAGGTTGGTGATTGTATGTCTAGATTATCGAATAGGTAGAGTAGGCTATTGCCTAAGGCTCCTTACAACTTCAGAGATATTCAAGATTCTTTTTTTTTTTTTTTTGTATTGAAAAGAAATTTTTTTACAGGGACATTCTACTTGAACATATTCTAAATGAAATTAACATTTTTTTTTTTTAAATTTCAGAATATTTTTTTAAAACTTATTTCATTCTCCAAGATTTGAATGCTTTCAATCAGTAAGTTCGTGTTTAGTTAACTGTCAGATTCAACTATTTCCTTCTATATAGAACATACCCTGCTATCATAGAAAAAAAGGGGGAGGGGGAATTGTAACAGTAATTCGGAAAATGGTTACACTTGTCTAATTGAAAAGGATGTTTGTTTTCGACACTCCTTTTAAGGATAAAAGAAAGAGATATATACGTTCTTGATTTTATGTAGAGAGAGGGGTTGACAATGCTCCTTAAATTTCTGTTTGCCCTCATTTATTAAACTACTAGTTTATACATCCTGTGTTTCTCTCAAACAAAATACCTTGTTATTGACAGTTTTAAAATAAAGAATAAAATTCTTTATAAAATATTATTAAATTTTACTTTACATACTTTTAGCGTCTCATACTTTTAATTAAAATCGGAAGGTCAACTGAGCATTACTAATTCCTTATTTCACTATCATTAGCATTTATTTAATTGTTTCTTAAATTTGAGAAAAATTTGCGAAAATCAGAGAAAAATTGCAGGGAAAAGAAACTGCATTTGAAAAGGAAAAAGTTTGAATTTTAAGATGATATACAATGTGTTTCTTGTAGAACAATTTTACTCAAAGATTTGAGTAAATCCATCTAGGGAAAATGCTACTCCTTCAAGATGGAGAAGAGTATTAACCTTCTTTGAGAATTGGCCAACATTTATGTATTTCCTTGTATAAAGAGACTTTGTACTTAAACTGTACGAGATAAAAATGGGGTTGTAATCGTTATCATACATATCATAAACGATCTCTATACTAATTTTAATTATTGTATCTGCTGAGCAGAAAGATAAATCTAATAAAGAACAAATCTTGAAACCCCTCTATCTGGTGAAATGGTTCATGCTCAGCAGTTACATCTGTTTGGTATTAATCCAATTCAGCTCCAAGTTTACGTCGAAAGATGAATGATAGCTCTTAAGTGTCGGATGACGCATATTAAAATCCCCCCACACCAAGAAAGGAGAAATTTCAGTCCAACCAAATGTCTCCAGGAGAGTAAAAATTAATAACCGTGACAATTCGAAATTTGAACCAGTATATATTTTCACCGCTAAGACCTCCTCTTCTGACTGAGAAAGTATGAGGGTGATGAGCTTAGCTGGAATATTCTATTGTATTGCAGTTAACAATCCACCTAAAACAGAGCTTTGTTTTTCAACTAAAAGATTATTTTGTTTTTGGTTTTCAGAGAGAAAGAAACAGAAGCATTGTGCCAGGTTTCTTGAATGATAAGACACTGGGTAAAAGAAGAGAGGGCAGCCAAGAGAACTTATTTTTGATCCCCCGAATATTCCACTGAACATACTGCATAAGAAAAATGAAAGGGTGAGGGAGTTTTTTAATTCGATTTCCGATAAATTCTGAGCAACACTGAAGTGATTTATTTCACCTAGGCACCGTTGATCATTCACAAAGCCTGAACTAAGAAACTGGCTATATTCGATTCATGAAGGGCGATTTTAGATTGTAGCGAGTCAATATTTGTCCTTTGAATCTCGATTTGTATCGGGAGAAAAATATTTTCTTCAACTTGTTTATCGAAATTCCCACCATACGTGCGATACACTGTTTATTTACTTCCTGAAGTTTTAATATTTTATTTCCTGTTGGAAGAAGAGCAGTAATTAGTTTTGTGAAGTTTTGCTTATTGGTTGAAATGTTATGAAAATGGGAAATTTGGTAGCAATGGCCGTTATCCCCTAATGAAAAAGAGGTCATTCAATAGATATTTAAAAACTTCAGAGATTTTAAGCCCTGTAAAGTCGAGTAAAAATAAGTTATTTGATTGTATGGGTTAACCATATTCTGAAAAGTCAAATCACTTTTTACTATTTGTTCAAAAATTTGCCCAGTAGCTTTCCTTTTTGTTCCCTGGAATGAAATACCTTTTTCTCTGACCAAATTTATAATGTCCTTTTCTAGAGCGTAAAATTTGCACTCTTTGTTGTGTGCTTCTTCACATCTAAAATATTTTGTGGATAAATTACATTCTTCAGCATGTGAGCCACCACAGTTTTCGCATCTTGTATTGCTTTCACACCAGACCTGTGTGTGATCACATTTTAAACATCTATAACGTAACTTAGGATTCTCAATGAACTTAGAAACTTTGAAGATGAGTTGACGGATCTTATCTCTGAGCGATTTGTCTTGCCAATTTCTTCTACTAATACAGTCGGAATAGGGTCTGACGCCCTCCTTTTTTTTTTTTTTTTTCAAAATTTACTGTTTTAGCAGCAGTAATGTCTTCGTTAAGATCCAGTATCCTAAACACCGTTTTCTACATCGTGAATGATGTAGTTAGTTACAAATTTTCGTGTCTATAATTCGAATATTTGCATCAACTAGTGACGAAATTCGTCACCTTTTCCATTGAGCTTAAATGGCGGGTAATTAAAATATTTTTTGTGTGTTTATTTAAGGAAAAGCAGTTATCATTATGTGTAAAAGGTTCAAACGTTTTATTAATAATTGTTGGCTTAATTCAAGGGTATGAACCTGTATTACTATCTATTCAAAATTCAGTGCTGGTGCTCTTTGCAATGCAATGGTAGCTTCATCTTTTATTGATGACTCATCTGTTAAGATATAATTAAAATATTTGTCCTTGTACTTGCTCTCAGACTCTAAGTCTCCTAGTTTTCTCTTCGTCAGTTATGACGAAGATTCAAATTGGAGTCAGCCAAAAACAAAAAGTTAATCATCTAAAGCAATGAAAAAGAAAAAAAACCAGGATAATCCTGCATTGAATTTTCTTAAACAACAGTGCCAATCGCTTTGACACACCAAAATAAAATAATAATAATAAATACCGCTTTGATAGAATTTTCAGAAAAAGGATTGAAAAGCAATACTCAAGACATCAAGAAGAATAGAAAACTAACAAAGGAAACTTTTCTAACAAAATCTCTTCTTCTGTTAGACTTCCGAGAAAACAAAAGACAACACAATAGAGATGTATAATCTACGATTTTTTGAATGCTGAATATTTCTGCTATTGTTATTTTTAAATATTGGCTTCAAGTAACTTTATTTTAATCACATTTTTTATTAAGAGTTATTAATTACTATTAATAATAAAATTTATTAATTATAACTAATATTTAATTGATTAATTTAAATAATGTGTGTATGACAATTTATCTATTTAAGCTAAAGTTTTGATTTTGATTTTTTTTAAACCGTTTGTTTATTGGAGTAAAACATTTGCTAAAAAATGAAATAAAAGTTAGTCATTTCATTAAAATCTCCACTTAAGTTCTATATTCGACCAATAGATGGCAAAAACAGAAAAAACTACTGATATAAGGTAACATCATGTGCAGTTAGAATTTATCTTCATGGGATACTGGTATTGTTCAATGCGAAGTCACGGAAATCAAGAAATTACTTATATCACTGGCCAAACAGTGACTTCACACTTGCAAACACTCTCTGTGAATAACCAAAATTACCGTGAAATGCAGTTTCGAATGATTTCCAAGATTCTGTCATTCTTAGAATAACGAGTCCGTTCACTTGTCAACACATTCATCAATTTCTGATTTTCGGTTTATGATCTCAACTAAGGGGATGGAAGAATAATTTAACTAAGGCTGAAGGTCTTTATCTAAAGTTTCCTGTTTCCTGAAGGGCACACTCTTTCTTTTCCTTCTTTACATCCCTTCTTTCGAAAGCGATTTCTGTGTGCAGATGTTTTCAGTGGGAATCTCACTTCCCAGGCAGTGACTGACGGTTCCGTCAATCATGTCGTCAATCATCTATGGGAACTCAGGAAAATTGAACTCAGGAAACCTTTAGCTGGTCAGACAAAAGTTTCTACAGGAAAAAATGCTATTAAACAATTGACATCAAGAGCACTTTAACTCATTGTATGCATAGTATAAGTATATATGCAATTATGTTTTAACATCTAATATATATCCAAATTAATTTTCAAACTTTTATCTTAATTCAGCACATATATTCATTCTAAAATATTCTCTTATTTTCTGATCCCATTCCACCTTTTATTATTTACACACGCATTTAATTAATTTAACACACGCTTTGTAAAAACACTTTTGCCAGCGGTTCGCACGCTCTGAGTGAAGGGACAAAAATTGCTGACCAAAAACAAATTCTACTAAAAGATCCCTGTGGTTTCCATGTCTTTGGTCGACGTGTGTAGGAAGCTCCTATCGGAGTATTATGGTATATAAGACCAGGGGTAAATATTCTGCTCCTCTTTTTTGCTAATCTGCTTTTGTATAGCGCTGTGAGCAGACGTGCCTTGTCCACACTGCTTGTGCAAAAAATTATACCTTCCGGGATGGAAATAAAACGAATTAAAAAAAATTCAAAGAGTCTTTTTTTGCCTTTCGGCCACAACTCTGCCTTAAAAAAATGTTTACATTTTAAGAGCCACCAGGATTTATCTGTAAAAAATTGTCAAATAAATTAAAATAATTAAATTTAGTTCGCCGGTGAGGCAAACAAAATGAATGACGCAACAGTTCCATTCCGACCCTAATGCTTTCAGTCCCGGCCCGCTGGCTGCATTGTTTCCGGTGGCTTAGCTCCTTTGCTGCTGTTCACCTCTGGCTACGCTGTTCCATGCTAGACGTTGCATACAGCAACGATATTCCTAGACATCGCGAAGGCCTTCGACAAGGTATGGATATCAGGACTCATCCACAAACTAACAGCTTATAACTCCCCCCCCAATCTTAATTCAATTAATTAACTCATACCTTACTAACAGATACTTCACAGTACTAGTCAAACAAACCGACTCAACGAAAAGAAAACTTAGAGCTGGAGTGTCCCAAGGTGACATCTTGGCCCTGGTAATCTTTCTACTCTACTTAAACGACATCCTCCAACAAAAAACGTAATGATTAGTCTATATGCAGATGACACTGCCCTACTCGCACCTTCAGAGGCAATTGCCCTCTTCCAAAACTTCATAAAGAACCTTGACAAATGGTTAGAAAGTTAAGAAAAATAAAGCTGACCGTAGAAAAAACAGAAGAAATCCTTTTCTATAAAAAATCAACAACTGGCCCAAGATTAAAATATACGGAACAGAAATTGAGTTGGAAAAGGATTTGAGATATCTTGGAATAACAATAGACAGGGACCTAAATTACAGGACCCACATTAACAACACAAGGGAAAAAATAAATAGGGCATTCAGGGCACAATATCCTCTAATTTGTAGAAATTCAGGTCTTTCTCTCGACAGTAAAGCTCTTATCTATCTTACATATCTAAGAACCATTTTAACTTGTGCCTGTCCAGTTTGGGCGGCTTCTGTAAAATCAAATCTCAAAAAATTAATAGTCCTTGAAAACAAAACGCTGAGAATGATAGCGTCAGCAATGCGGTATCACAAAAACACAGAGACCTCTTCTAACATTCCTGCTCTGTTGTTCAATAAATACCCTTGTGTTTGTACTCCTCATCTTCAAGAAGTTCTTACTCCTCTCCTGTGCCTAATTGAATAATACAAAATTCGAACATGTCGATCTGATCAAAATATAATAGTCACCTACTTTACTGTCCAGTAGTCTCCATTGCTCAAAACTGCTTTTCGTAATTCTTCAAAAAGTTATTAATGTTTCCTTACTCAGCAGGTGAAAGTCAAGATTTATTTTTTGTACTTTTGATTTTATTTTGAGTTGCATTTTTCTAGTACAATACAATTGCAAACGATATTTTTATGTTATTATTTAAAATATTGAGTTTTTAAATTTTTCCTCACATCTATTATTTAAAATTTATGCATAATATTAAAGTGTGTTACATTAGAAATTTATTTACATGCTATTAAAATTAAGAAAGATGATTTCCAAAAATAACTTAAATTTATCTGTAAATTAAAAATAAATAAAATTTATGGCACATGATATCAAAGAGAATTTGTTAATACCTTAGAGGTAGTTTTCTACACCTCTGACTGTAATTTTAATAATCCTCTGTTTTCTATTGTGTCATATTTTATTTATATTTTAATGTGCATACAAATCTTGTGAAAGAAGAAAAATGACGGACCAAGTTTCTTATATACTTCATAACTAATGGCACTTGATAGTTAGAATAATGTAGTAAATACCTCAGGAGAAATTTTGGCACCTCTGAATGTAATTAAGCTACTCTCTATATCACTTGTGTCAAAATTCAAGTTTTTTTTTTTTAATAAAATACAATTTCTTTTCATATCCCCAAATACTACATATTTTGCTTCCCAAATATTTATTATAAGAATATTTTGAATCTTGTGTTTGTTATAATCATTTACTAACGTTTTTCTTGATATTTTTGAATCTTGCAATTATTTTTTTCATTTTTAATTTATTTAAAATATTTGAATCTTGCATCTAATCTTTTCAGTTCCATATGTTTTATTTAAAATCATAAGTATATTGATATTTTATTTGGATGAAATCCTCATAATATTGATATTTTATTTAATGATTTAATATTTCATTTCTAGTTTAAAAATCTTGTTGAGTCAGACTTCCCTGCATTTAAGAATAATATACCATTGACTATCCTAACTAAATTAAATTCAAAAGCTGAGTTTCTATTAAAAAATGTTCAAAATAACTTTGTTCATAATATCATTTAATTGTTAATATTTTCTTATAAATGTTCGATATTTAGGCTTACATAATATTTTCACAAACATAATTCTTAGCTTTTTTTATTTTCATAATATTCTCGTTGAAAATTATTTCTGCATTAATGTGAAGGCAAGGAAAATTTAGGCATCACTTTTAATATACATATAAGTTTCAATTTCTTACTTGAACTCTGTGATGTAACGAAAAAGTTAAAACATTTTATTATTGAACTTGGAAGTTGCGCGACAACTAATTCAATCTTATTGATTGACTGGTGTTCGAAAGATTTGATATACGCTTTAGCGTTAATTCCGTTTATTTTCGATCCTTATATTTAAAGGTTTTAAATGCAAATTAACTGTAAATATTACATGTTTATGTCGCTTTAATCATTACATACTGGTGAATACTGGCCGTGATACTCAAGAATCAAAAATGGTTGACAATGGCGAAAACGAAAGCGACTCTGCAACATTGATCGCTAGAATTAGCATTAAATTTCCAGCGTTTTTGAAACCGGACCCAAAGATATGGTTTTTCTAATTGGATGCTCAATTTTGAAATGCTGCAATTGCAACGGATCAAACGAAATAAAATTATGTCGTGAGTTCCATTGGCTTTGAAATATTATCACAAGTGTCGGACATTGTGACTGATCTTCCGAGGTACAAGTACGTGGCTATTAAAGAGAGACTAATTTCCATCTTCGCTGAAACCGTAACGTTAAAGACTCCAAAGTTAATAACTGAAGTGGAAATGGGTGATAGAAGAACTTTATAGTTGTTATGTGAAATGAAGAACTTAGCTTCAGATAAGGTAGGTGCATTTTTTCTTAAAACTCTCTGGCTTCAAAGATTACCATCGGAAATTTGTTTAGTATTTTATCCATCAGTGGCGACGATTTAACCAAATTAACGACAATGGTTGATAAATTGTGGAAAATAAAATCCACGTTATATCATAATGCTGCTGTATCTTGCTCTAGAGATGACAATGCTTTAGCTAAACTACAAGAGCAGATTTCAGACTTACAAATTAACGAACAGAATAAAAGACATTATTCTAGACGTCAACAATTCAGATCCCGCTTTAGAAAAATTCTATTAAAAGGCGTAGCAGTGGAATTGAAAGTATATACTATTGTTAATCAAGATTTAGCGATAATGCTTTTAAATGCAACAATCCTTGCAATCGGCCTTGTTCCGTAATTGTAAAATCACGCTTGGGCACTGGAGCATCTTTCCTTGGCGAACTCTGTACCACTTCAACCTGTTAACCATATAATATCTCTGAACAGTTTCTGAAACTGTCTCGCTAGCACGCTATGAAATAAACGCATTTATACAGTCCATTCGCAATTATGATTCTTTAACGTTTAGGAGTCCAGTACCAAATCCGTTGGGCCAAAAGTGCACTTCAGTCCGAGGGATGTTGGCTGGTATATATATAGATAGTATTCACCACAAACGCATGCACCGCACAGGCCCAACAAAACCAACGTTCACTCACGGGAAAACTAACGGATCGGGCGATTGAAGAGGCCAAAGACTACCACCAAATAAATTGTCGCCTCTTTCTTTTTGGTAAATCTAGCAGAAAACATTATCTTATTAATACCAGGTTTGATGTGCCCATTATTCCGTCACTAAAACCAAATAAACTTCATAAGATTTTAAACTTTATGCTGATAATTCAAGTTCAGTTAAAACTTACGTCAAACAAATTATTAGTTTAGATTTAGGTCTGAGAAGATGTTTCATATGGTATTTCATCAAAGCGGATGTCTCAAAACCAATAACTGGCAAGGATTTTCTTAAACCCCTTGGACTGCAGATCGATATTAAGCGAAAGCGCTTGATTGATCCATTAACATCATTATCAGAGCCAACTAAATTAAAGAAAGGCCCATCTTCCTTTTTAACACCCCTCGATATTAATAGTCTTGATCCAGATATACATTCCTTTGTTAGGAGAATTCCAAAGCTTATCTTTTAAAAATATAGTCAAAAATGAAGTTACTGTCAGCCATAATGTTACCCATTCTATTATTTCAAAAGGTACACCTACAGCACCCAAAGTTCGTAAATTGGCTCCAGATAAATTAAAAATCGCCAACATTCTAGAACAGAGCATGTGCCATCCATCCAGCAGCTGTTGGTCTAGCTAATTACGCATTGTCAAGAAAAAGAATGGCGAGTGGAGACTGCGGGGATTATCATTCTTTAAATTCAGCTACATTGCCAGATCGATATCCTAAATCCCACCTGCATGATTTTACTTATCAATTATAAGACTGTACTATTTATTCCACATTAGATCTCCATCAGGCTTATCATCCAATTCCCATGGAACCTTCAAACATAGAAAAAACATGTATTTGTACGCCATTCAGACTTTTCGAATTCAGACTTCATAATGCTGCGCCAACATTTCAACAATTTATGCATGCAGTTCTACGTGGTCTAGACCTCTGTTTCGTTTATCTAGATGACATTTTAATTGCAACCATCATTAAAGAAGAACATTTACATAATCTAAGAATAGTTTTTGAGAGACTTCAGCAATTTCAATTAATCTTAAACCTCAGTATATGCAATTTCGCAAAACCTGAAGTTAATGTTGTAGGTCTACTATCTTTCCAAATGGAATTCGTCCGATAGATGTAAAAGTCAAAGTTATCGAAAACTTAAAAAATTCCAAAACAGTCAAACAGTTAAGAAGATTTTGGGGAATTATCAATTTTTAAAGAAGATTTATTCCTCATGCAGCTCAACAACAAACGAGCTTATACGATTATTTAAAAAAAATAGCAAAAAGAATGATAATCGAATCATCAAATGGACTGACGAAACTTCAAAACCCTTTACAACTTAAAAAAATTTATTGAAATCTGCAACATATTTAGCTCAACCCGTATCATCTGCTAAACTTGCTCTCATAACAGATACCTCTGATATAACATTGGGTGGAGCTGTGAAACAACTTGTAAATAATGATTTGCAACTACTTGATTTCTTTACCTTAAGACTGACACCAACGAAAAAGAATTATAGCTCATGTGATCAGGAATTGCTTGTTACGTATTTGTCCGTTAAGCATTTTCGACACTTTCTAGAAGGTCGTGGATTTATTTACGGAACATAAGCTGATCGTTTATGCATTCCGCCAAAATTTGGAAAATGCACATCCACGTGGACAAAGGCATTTAGAATTCATAAGTCAGTTCACCTTAGAAATTCAACATATTTCTTGAAAAGACAATATTTTTGCTGATGTGTTATCTAGATTGGAGGAAATTAGAATTTCATCACAAATTGATTAGGAATCCAGAGCTAAAGCTCAAGAAACCAATAAGGAGTTAAAGGAAATAGTTTCATCGCAAAATTCTTTCTTGAAAATTGAGAAAATACCAATTTTTGGCTCTAATTACGAATTATATTGTGATATTTTAACTAAAAGATCATTTATTCCAGTCAACTCCAGAAAAATAGTATTCCATTGTGTTCATGATCTATCACATCACAAAATTAAAGCAACAGTAAGATTAGCTTCATCACAATTTTTGTCCATCCATCAACAAGGAATATTCGCAAATGAGCAGAAAGTTGTTTAAAATGCCAAAAATCCAAAATAACTAAACATGTTCATACTCCATTGCAAAGTTATTCTACAGAAAGCCAACGATTTTAAGAAATTAACCTAGATCTTATTGGTCCTTTATCACCATCGGAAAGATTTTGGTATTGTCTTACAATAACTGACCACTACACACGATGGACAGAGGATATTCCTCTACATGACATCCGAACAGATAAACAGTCACTGATGCTTTATTGAAAAATGGGATCACCCATTATGGCATTACAACTATAACAGACCAAGGCGCTCAATTTGACTCTCAACTGTTTGAAGAACTTTCAATTTTTTTGTTTTTGTTTTTAAAAGAAATAGAACAGCCGCGTATAACCAAATAAGCTAATGGTTGTAACTAACGCTGGCGCCATACATTGAAAACCAGTATTATGAGCCATAAAAACAAAACTGGACAAAATCATTTTCAATTATTTTACTTGGTTTACGCACAGTGTGGCGTGGTGATTGTCAAACCACTTTGACTGAACTCCCGTATGGTGAAAATATATAATTACCATGCGATTTTCTTCCGAATTCAAGCTTTCAACCACAATCTGAATTTATCCAGAATTAAAAAAACACAAATGAAAACTTAAAACCCATTCCCTTTCGTAATTATTCATGTCAAAAAACATTTGTTTTTAAGTACTTAAGAACTTGCTCACACGTATTTGTCTTTACTGATAGTTCTCGTGTAGTTTGAAACAATTCTATCACAGACCATATAAAGTTTAAAGGTGAACAGATAACGTTCTCACTTTAAAAATAAATCAGAAAGAAGTTAATGTTTCTGTAGACAGAATAAAGCCCTATTTTTCTGGCAATTCTATAGAACCTGATTTGATTTCCAAAACTCCACCAATTGTTAAAAAAGGATTCAGTAGCTGTATCACAAACCAAAATTCAGAAATTCCTTTGACCAAGCAAGGCACTAGTGTCAGAGTGAGATTTGCTGCTTCAAAGCTAGTTACAAGCTGTGGACGTCAAGTCAGCTGTGGGTTTCCACACAGGTGGTGAAGACCTGGAGTAACTCAAAACATATATCGTAAAGCTGAATTGGCAGCATTTTTTTTCTTTGCAGATTTGTTTAGAATTTTTTTCTCTTTTATTCAGAGAAAAAGGAAAGAAAAAAAAGAGAGAAACTAAATTAAAAGGAAAAGAGTAAATCAAACATAGATGGAAATAACAGTGAATGGAAAAACCAAAAATAAATAATTTCAAATGTAGCGATATTCAAGAAATTTCTAAGACATAAAAAATTATAAAATCTTGAAAAAAATCCAAACTATTAAAAAAATTTGCTCCGAATTAAGTGCAATATGATTAGCAAAATAATATGATTTGAATATTCTTATTAACTGTGAGATATGGTAAAACGGAACGAAGAAAATGCTTTCTTTCTTTTTTTCTGGAACAAAGGAACAACTGCGTTTTATTTATTGGATCTACAAGGATATTGTACTTAAATCCATTATAATAAAATGAACTGTCGGTCAAATTTCAGAATATTCAAATTTGTTTGCAGATCCTTGAGATCCATTTTTCCTTTCGTTGGCTAACCGACTCACAAGTCTCAGCTAACATATGATTAAAACAAAGGTTCTTATTAAAAAAAAAATTCATTATAAATATGGAATATATATTACTATTTGAATTCACCCAGTTGAAATTTTCTGAAAACATGCAAAAAAAAGTTTGAAAAGTGTTATTTGGTACAAAAATCACGAGAATGGTATTTATTTCTCAACAGAGGAAAAACTTCTGTTAGCTAAGTGGTGGAGTTTTTATAAAAGTGAAGTCAGTTATAGGAACGCTAACATTTATTAAAGCCAAAAAATTGACAATTGCAATCGCTGATTTAACCTTTTCTCTGCTGCCACCTCATACTATGTTATTAAATTTTTTGTTTCCTTTTTTTCCCCCTCAAGTACTATTTAGATTCAGAGGGGGACTTGACATGTATTTAAATATAGCGATTTATATATTAATTCTGGAAATTTTGAAGTATTAATCTCTTCAAATGCGTTATAATCAAATGCATTGGAGTATAACAAGTTTGTGCTATGTATGACGTGTTAATATTTAAAATATTTAAATCTTAGATCGTTTGAGAAAATTTAGGAACTATTAGTTTTATGATTTAGCGCGCAAACACTTCATTCCTCAAAAAAAAAAAAAAAAGAAAAGAAAAAAAAAAGGTTTTTTATGTCGTTGAATATATGCTTTTTATTTTTGACGGCATTAAATATTTTGAAGTCATGCCGTGGAAAAGGAGGCTGAAATAGACTGACCCTCCTAAAAGGGAAGTGTTTTTATATCACTCTACCTCTTGAACTTTCATTGGACAAATATCTCAAAGTTCAAAAATAAAGATTAAAAACAAGAATTTAAAGAATACAAACTAAGATTTACGAGCAAAAATTTAAACGATAAGTACAATATGGCAATGCGAATCGTTGAAAAATAGCTAAAACTGAAACTACTTCGGAAGAGGTAAGAAGTCTTATTATTTTACACAGAATTATTGTATTATTTTCTTATAGAAACATAATTTTTTAAAACTATTTCTAAGAAATATATGCAAATATAAATAAATAATAAATACTCAGAATAAAATAGAAAAGTGTATAAAATATATTTGAATATAGTGAACATTTTAATTATGAATATCAATTCAATTTGAATTTGGGAATCGAAGTAGTTATAAATATATACGTCGCGATAATTCCTTTTCTAATATAATAGTTTTAATTGACAGAAATAACAAGATTTTATTAGTTCTTGCACGATAATTCACTTTCTCTTTTTAATAAGTTAAATTCTACGAATCTTTTAAAACGATTATTTAAATTATAAGTTTTTTCAAACAGAGCAAAACAGATTGTTAATATGACAATGAAGAACTTACTTTGGCATGGAATTCTGTCTTTTGCAATTATAGCATTTAAAACTTTATGAGTGAAAGCTTTATTAGCTTATATTAAATTTTAAGTCTACAAATGTTTGCCATTTGTTAAATTTATAACTAAAACAACTTAAAACTCTCCGGAAATAACACATTAATGCTTTTTATTAGTTTTCCTTTAGTAATTAAAGCGGTAGTTTATTTTACACATTCTACTTTATTTTTAATCTTGTTGAATTGATAGCTGTATGGTTTTATAAAAAATACGCAAGAGATTAATCAAATTTTTACGTAATTATTTCAATATTTCTTTATTGCTTCATCCATGGATTTTTATAAGATAGAGTAATTTTTTTTATTTTGTTTCATAATTTAGTCTTTATTTTCCGGAATCAGGAAATAAAATATTTCTGTTATTTCAGCACGTTTTAAATTTCTTTTTTTTTTGTTTAAAAACACTTTTATTTAAAAAATATTTAAGCTACTCAATAATATTTCAATAAATAATTTAGTCTGCAAAATTATTTTTAATATGCATTTTTACTATAAGTTAACTTAAGTGCGACTGCGATTTCCGGAAAATCAAATAGAAGGGTGTGAGAAAAATATTTAAATAAGCAATTTTCTTTCAACTAGATACTTTTCAAGAAATATTTTCACTATATATATATATATATATATATATATATATATATATATGTCATCTGCATTGTTAATAGAAAATGTTACTCAATCCTTCAGTAAAAGAATATTGATACTTTTTATACCAATTCAAAGTTTGGATGGGATTTAAATGATAATATTTTCTTTTTATAGTTACTTATTAGAGCTGTCATTTTTTTCCTTTTATGTTATTTTTTTATTAAAAAAAGATGTAACTGTTTTCATGTGTTTGATATATAAGTGTAATGTAGAAATTGCTATTAAGGGAGCACAAAGTTAATATTAAAAACTAAAATGAGTTTAATTCATATTTTTCTTGCGATAAATAAAATTTTCCTTGAGGGAAGCCTCAAAATAATTTAGTACCTGTGGTCTCCTGTTGTCAAAATTTGCCGCTGTGTTAGGGTCCACCCGATAAAGATCGGTGAATTCCTGGAGCGACCCATGGATAGCCGTTAGAGCCAACAGCCTGTTAGAGGTTTCTTGGTGAGTTATTTTCTGATTTGATCGAGGAACTATTTCGTGATTTAATTATTTATTTATTTGCAAATAATATTAAACTACATAAGAGCGGGTTTTTTTTTTTGTAATTATTTAGAGCTGTAAATAAAAGAATTAGTTTTTGTTATGCTACTCTCTTATCTAATCGGTCTTGGTCAAAATATTACAATAACTACTTCATCCTTTATAAAGGTGCTTTTTTTTGTTGTTGTTGTTCATGATACATTCAAATACTTTTAGAAAAGAAACAATTTCAGACATGAGTTTAATTTAGTTCATTATATAAAATCAATTTAGTAAATTAAAAACTCAAATTCTTTCATTATGATTTGAAATAGGGAAAGGAACATATAGGTTTTTGTTTCCTTGAAAAATTTGGCAAGAAATTTCCACCATTGTTCTCTCCATCATTAGGTTCTCATATGTTAGTATTTAAAATAATAATTAAATTCATATTTTAAACATTATATGTTTTTTAATTAATTTCTTAGAGTTCCCCAAGTTATTAAGAAATAACAGCTTTAACCCTTTCGCGACGGCGCGCCTGTACCACTCTTCGCTATTTTTCGCAACAGAGTGACTGACTATACTTCGCCACGTTTCGCCGCCGTATCTAGATGACGTCAGCCTCTGTGGACGAAAAAGTGGCTGCCGTATATATACGGCGTCAGCCTCTGTGGACCAAAAAGTGGCTGCCGTATATATACGGCGTCAGCCGCTGTGGACGAAAAAGTGGCTGCCGTATATATACGGCGTCAGCCGCTGTGATGCATCAAGTGACTGCCGTATATATACGGCAACCGTCGCGAAAGGGTTAATCAGAGATGATAAAATAACTTATCGTGACCATTTAAAAATTTAAGTCTTTAATCGTATGTATATTTCCGATGATCTAAGAATGTTTAAAGAGCAAATTCAAATTTGAAATATAACCTTAATTCCCTGCATAAATTTAATTTCTAAACATAAGAAAAGATATGCACATATCCAAATAAAAATCAAAAATTAACACGAACAAATATTTTATTTACTAATTTTTAATACACGAATATTCATCATCAAATAATGATTATTATAATTATTTAAATTTACTCAAATAACTAAAGAGTGTTTATAGACATAAAATATTACAAAGATTTTTTCAATACAATTATAATATATGTGGAAATGAAAATATAAAAACAAATTTAATCTTAATGTAAATAGGAGAAGACAATATACGAGTAAGACATAAAGAATAAAGAAAGAAGTACAGTGATTACCAAAGATTAAGTGATTACTACATTAGTACAGTAACAAGATAGTAAACATTATTATATAAAATCATACAACAAGAAGCAAAACATACAAATATTTTATTTGTTAATTTTTAAAATACAAATTTTCACCATCGAATAATGATTATAATAATTATTTACATTTACTGAAATGTCTAAAATATGTTGGTATAGACACAAAATACTACAACGACTACTTCAATGCAATAATATTATATGTAGAGCAGTGAAATAGGAAATTAAATTTAATCTTAATGTAAATAGGAAAAGACAATACACAAGTATCCATATTCTTTTCGAAGGACATAAAAATTAGTACAGCGATTACCATATAAGTTGTGTTTACCAAAAATTAAGTGATTACTTTAATATTATTAGTATTAGTACAGTATTCGACCAATAAATACTAGGGCTGGGTGATTACCGAACTTCATCATCAATATATAGAGTTCAACACATAGCGATACTTTTCGATATATCCTGATATAATTATTTATTTATAGCTATTATAAGTTATAAATAGCATCTCATAACATATTGACTGATCAGAATGACTCCAAATAAAAGGAAATTTCAATTTATATAATAAAAATATTTGCTTTCTTTTGAATAAAAAGTTAGAAAATAATTATGTTAAAATGCTTTTACTACACGGCTGTATTCACCAACAGTAGCTAGACATCCGCTGATGATCAATCACTGCTCAATGGTCAAATCGGTATTTTCCAGATCAAATCAGTTGTCATTCCTCACCCCACCCCACAGTTTTGAGAGAATTTTTGATCATCCGAAACGGGTGATCACTTTCTGATCAACTGTTTCTTGGAGGCCGTTGCCGATTTGTGATTATTGATGAAGACACTAATAACGAATCTAATATGAATGTCTTTGTGTATTTAAACTGAAATTGTTCGGTTTTGTTCATTACAAGAAAAGTACAATGTTTTAAATGTTAAAGGTACAATGTATTAAATGTTACTTTTGTAACATTTAATACATTGTACAAAAGTACAATGTATTAAATGTTACAAAAGTACAATGTTTTAAATGTTACAAAAGTACAATGTTTATATACTGTTTCATCACATATTAAATATATTGTATTCGTTATGCTCTTTTTTATGGGAATTAATCATAATTTTAAATTGTTGCTTCAGAGGAAAATACCAACTTATTACTTATATTTATGAAAATTAGAATACGGAAAAGAAAAGGAAAAAAACTGACGTCTGATATAGCAGCCGTGCTCAAATACAGATCACATAATTAAAAACTTCTACAGTGGGAATAAAAGATAAATTGAAAGAAACAAATTTAAATTTAATGCACCAAGAGGATAAAAAATACAACTCAAGAAAATGTTGAATCATTGACACGTGAAGAAGATAGCACAGGAAATGATAATGTAGTTATCTGAAATTCAGACTTTCCCGTTGATTGTGAAATTTATTCAGATTAATGTTTAAACCATAGCCTAAAAGTCCCAAAAGAATTATGAGCTATACTTTAATTTTAGTTTTCATTCCCAGATCTTAAATTAGATTATTAATCAGATTATTTTAAAACCAAACTCAACATTTCCTTTTTTAAATTTAGTTAAAAAGATTTATTTGTTTTACAAGATAAGCAAATACGTCATTATTAACTTAACCTTTGTAAACTAAAAGAATTAATATTTAAATTAAATTTTGTATGAAAAATACATAATTTTTATACAAAATTATATATTTAATAATAATTTTGCCTTATTTTTTTCTGGTTACTTTTGTAAAAATCTCCATAAAATTAAAACTGAATCGATGCTTATTTTTCCTTCTCATTTTTATGCTCAATCTATATAACAATATTATATTACACACCAGTGCAGGCATTTAATGTAATAAATTGGCAAATAAATCTCCAAGTCTATCACAATTACTATTGTTTTTATAAAAGTTATTTATTACAGTGAATTCATTTTCAATCTAAGTAGCTTACATTGATCATTAAGCTTTTCTTGTTATTATATGTGAACCATTCACAAAGTATTTTACTAAGCATTAGGGTAGGAAAAAATTTGTAAAAATTAAATTTTATGTGAGTTTTGTTAATATGCTTAATAGCAAAATTTTTAATCAACATGCCTTGGTAAATTTATTTTTAATGAAGCTGAATTACAAACACATTTGTATTTGGGGTTAACATTTTCATATACAATTAATACTCGTATAATCTAAATATTCATAGCTATTGCATGGAATAGGGTCATGATCATTTGTTATCTCTCAGGACATAATAACTGGGATCAGAAATTGGAGTCACTAGGGAAATCGGAAATATGACGGAATTTCTTTCTTTTTTTTTTTTTTTTTTCGAATACGTTTGCGTGTGAAAATGAGAGCTGCGAAAAAAATGTGCATTTAATCTGAATTAATCCTTTTCGCTTTTATTTCTACAGATGAATATTTAACAAAGAACAGTCAATAACATTCTGATAACCATAATCATTTTTCCATAATGGTATAATTAAAGTAAGGAACAGAAAATAGTTTATTCCAAAATGGCGTGCTTAAAACAAATATATTCATAATATCACAATATGTATTCATAGAAAGATTAATAAAAAATTTGCATGATGGTGAATAAAAATTGAAGAGTAACAAAAATAAACACTAACTGATAACCAAAACGAAATCAAAAACCCAAATTATTAGTGAATATCGATTTACTGTATCATGATTCACCGAGAACTATTTTTCATGATCATGATTTCTATAAATCGATATTTTTTTTAAATGCATCAAAAAATCGATCTCTCGAAAATATCAATTTTTTTCTCTCGCTAAAACGAAACTAACACAGCCCTAGTAAATACATAAAGAAGTTTTATAAATTTGCAGGAATCTCATTTCATAAAAATAATTTAAAAGATCATGGTGCAATAAATTTAAATTATTGAGATTCTATTTTTAACACTAAAAAATGATAATATCTATCAACAATAAAAATTTCATTGGCTAAAAAAATCTCTTTCATAACAACAAAATTTCAAGTAAAACAGCAATCAAGATGATGTGATATGAAGGAATTTTCAAGTGCTGGAAAAACAGGACCTGAAATGGAAAAAGATAAAAGGGCATTTAAAATTTTAAAAATTATAAGAATTTAATACAATGAGATCAACGAGAAAGCATCACTTGAAGTTTTTTTTTTAAAAAAAATGTAGCACTATAAATTTAAACTGGGCAAATAACATTGTAAAAAAGGGATAATTTGGTTGGCATTACGAATGCATGACTGCACTATACTTAAGTAATTATACAGACGCACGTATAAAATATGGCAAAGTCTAAGATAATGCATTTTTATTGGCTACTATTATATACAGAGAGAGAACCTACAAAGGACGTAAAACAAAGGAAATCTTAAAACAGCAAATCAAAAATCTAGTAACTTTTATCAAAAGCGAAATTTCCATACAAATTTAAGAAATTTTGACTCCTAATGAGATTATATCTAAGAAAATTATATTTAAAAATAACATTATACTTACCTGATATAAATCAGTTTTTCTATTTTTGCTCCATGTCAGTAAAATATTTTTTCCAGATTTAAGTTCTTCAGATTTCCGTATGCATTTCGCAGCTTAGTATATCAACACAATCAAAATATGCTTTTGATTCAAAGTATATTCATTGATGTTTTTAAACATCAGTTTTGCTTAGTATGTCAACTCTAATAAATATACTTTAACCCTCTGAGAACATGAACAGCAGAGACTCGGAAATATTCTCGGAAATGATTCTTGCTAAGTATGATATCTCAAATTCGTAATATATATATATGAAATTTCAGAAAGTGATCTGATTCAGAATCGGAATAAAAAGCAGATTCTAAATATTATTTTCCCGCTAGTGGAAAAAGCAGTAAATCCTTTTATATAAAATGCACTGCTTATTATATGAATAAATTATCTCAAAATTTATGTTAAATACCATTTTATTCTGCATAAAGAAAGACAAATACATTTTTTTGAGCATGTATATCAAAATTAAAAGCAAAAGTTGTAGAATTTTCGAAGAAATATGCTTACACTTCTTTTTTTGATAAATTTCAAGTGTAAAATATAGATTTTCTTATTTGTTTTCAACATTTTTTTGTATAGAAATAACTGTTTAAATAATAAGTTATATTTTTGTTCTGCTTTAATAACTTTTATATGAATGGAATAAAGAAAAGGCAAGGGAAAAAGAGGCTAAATTAGTTTTGGTTTTTCTTATTAAAAATCGCATTTGTATATTAAGTAAGAAATTATTTCTATGAAAAAATGTACATATACTCTGACCATACTTATTTTTTATACAAATAGCTAATAGGATAAGGAGTGAGTGCTTCATAATTTGGGGTCAAAACGACCTCGCATATGTGCTAATGTTAATGCTAAAAAGAAAAAAAAATATTATTCTTGTTTTTTAAGCATCTGAAAGGCGACCTAAAATCAATTTTCACGCCTTCCTCTTCTTTTTCCATAAAGACAGCTCAAAGCTGATTGCCATCTATAAAAAATAATGCCTTCAGAGTCAAGGAGAGATATTTAAAATAACTTAGTCTTTTAAAAGACTTCATGTTCTGAAGAGTAATGACATTTACTTTTTTTAATTGGAAATATTGTGTTATGATTTTTCTCAAACATTGAAATACAGTAAAAGGAATAGATTTCATGAGAATTGCTATATTCTCTACACCGAAACTGAAAGTTTTTAAATAATAATAATTAAAAAAAACAATAGTCAATAGCCACAATAATTAACCAACAATTACCATACGATAGGCTAAAAATGTAAATTCTCCAAAATGCGAGTACGTTTGAAAAAATATAATATGAATGATAGATTTTAAATTTGATGAATCATCAATATATAAAAATCCAATTATATCTGTTGATATTGACTTCATTTGTTTTTGAGAGTTGGAAATCTAAAATTTATGAGTACGCTTGTATTATTTCCTTTTAAAAAATGGAAGTTTAAGAGAAATTCCCCCCTCTCCTTTCATAAAAGTATCGCAGGCTTTTACAAATGAAAGTGTTAGCGGTGAAAGTGAAGTTTAGTGTGCCCCTTGCTGCGCAAAGGATGCCAAGTCCCAATAAAGATAACGGACGAAGTAAACAAACACTTCTGTAGAATAGTTACGGTTACCACTTTCCGCAATATAATTATGATTTTTTTCACTGATAAGCATTTTTTTTTTTTCAGACCAGCAGCTCCGATCTGTTGGGTGCAGAGTAAAAGTTGGAACATGCGCTGCCTTCGGCATCTGTAGAAGGCACCGGGCAGAATTTTTTAACTTAAAAAAAAAAAAAGAACCTCCTGCGGCTTCGCTAGCAGTGAGGGGCGGAAACCTAGTAGCTTCGTTAGCACATAAGGGCTGTGTAGATAACACGAACACTAATCTTCACTTTAACCAAATTTTCATTTAAAAAGTTGTTAGTGTTAAGAAGGTATTTTAAAACAAAACATGCATCTTGTATTGTTTAGTTCTAATAAGAACCATGAGATTCCAATCGTAAAATAGATGAATTACTTACTTAATCATAGAAATTCATTATTTCATCATTTTTCGTTAATCTAATTTTAAAAGAATAATCGAAAAAAGATTTTCATATCACATTAGTTTTAACGCTTTATGTGATAAGCTTTAAAAAATATTTCTCATAAATATTATGAATTTTATATGCATTAAGTTCTGTTTTTACTTTTCATTCTTAAATTTCCATCATTTAATTTATATCATTGTGCTAAGAAAATACAGCTTTGTCGATTATTAGTATAGGTTTGGCAACTACGGCTTTACGAGTTATAAACTGGGTAAAGCATTTGTAGGTATTTAATAATATAGCTCACATACAGTTATACAGCACAGTTTTGAAATAGACTTCGAATTGAAATTAAATGAAATTTTATTAGTGTTGAAAGCACAAAATGAAAGTAAAGTGTGAAGGTAAAACTCTCCTGATCGGTCTGAACTGATTGAATCGAATGAGCTGAATGTTTTTATATATTCGCATATATAATCATGTCGTTTTCTATTTTATAACTTTTTATTACTGACAGAGAAGTTATGGTTGAAGGGACATGCAAGAGCGTTGATATCGAAACAATTCCCAGCTTTATGAATAAAGTTTTCCACCTTGGAAAAACTTCTCACAACGTAAACAAAGTCAAAGAAAACTTATAGATCCTTTAAGTACAAAATGGTTGCATTTCACTACTCTTCCTTCGAGGTTACATAAACAATTTTATAACTGATACGGAAAAGCCATATAATCGTATTGAAATGGAGGGGGCAATTGCTAAAGGGCTAGTTTAGGAATGTCACAAATAAACATTCAAAAGGCCCAAAGGAAGGAAATTATGCCATTATGAGACGATCAGATATATCAATTTGAAGAACATAAGTGTTATCACAAATTTAAACCTTTCTGGTTCTCTTTATAGGCCCAGTTTCAATGTTATTGCATTTCTTCTGCAATAACTGATAGATATATAATTTCTCATTTTGTATATGAAATATAGTAATCACAAAGACATAATCTCTTTATCGGGTGGACAAAATGCGATAATATGAGTGAAACCTTCTCTAAAAACACAAAACTATGCTACTTTCAAACGGATTATCATTACGTATTTATATATAAATTTATCTGTATAGTATTTTGATTGAATATCTGCTAGATTTTTGATAACATTTTTAAAATGAGACTTTAATTACCTATTTAAAAAAGTTATGAAAAAAATCAATTTCAATAAAAATATGTTTTTATTTACACTACCAAATAAAAAAAAACATTTCTCAAATATTCCCATTTTTTATGATATTCATTCTATTCCTACAAATTTATTTAATCTCTTTTCTTTCTTTAATTTTAACTAGAGGGACACTTTTATTTGATGTTTTATTGACTAATCAATCTTTATTTACGATTTTTCATTCAATCGGCAACGACATATATCCTCAGTCAACCAACATGAACACACATGTTAGCGCACTTGAATTACTTTCAGCAATTGATATTTATCATAAGTGTCCTTTAAATGATATCCTTGCATTTTCTGTCAAAAATAATAGCGTCAACGGAGCATCATGATAATATACTGTTTCAAAATTCTTTAAATTGGTAATAATGACAAAATTATAATAATGATTAAATTGGTAATTGGTAATAAGACAAAATTAACTTAAAATTGAAATTAAAAATTTAAAAACAAAGTTTAACTCATTTTCAGACGAAGCAAAAACGATAGCATATAACTTGAATCTTTCAGAACATTTTCTTGAAAAACGAATTAAAAAAAAAAAAAAAAAAAAAGAGGGGGAAATTTTATTTCGAAATAGCAGAAGATGAAATTATAGAAAACACGGTTGAGGAATTTTGATGTCATTTTTTAATTCCTTAACAGATTCCAGTATAGTACAGATAGATTTAAAGGTATTTGCAATTAATCAATGATTTAAAAACTTGAGAAGAATGTTCCAAAAACATTGTAACCTTTAAAAATAATGAAGTAGATAAAAATCTAATCCAAATAATTATTTTGCAATAGAATTTGATTTTGAATGAAAGAGATGTAAATGAGGCTCAACACATATTGCAATATACACTAATTAATGATTATAATAAGTTATTTCTAAATGTTTTAACTGCGCTACAACTTTTCTTTACATTGCCAGTTACTTTAAGAAATGCTCAGCAATCTTTCAGCAAATTAAAATTAATAAAGAATTGTCTTTGTTCAAGCATGTGTGCATAATGATTAAATGCTCTTGCTATACTAAGCATCAAAAGAGAAATTGCATTTTTCCTGAAGTAATTAATAGCAAATTCAAAATCATGCATTAAAAATGGTTTTTGGTGCCAGGGCCCCTTCATAGTGAAGATTGGCTCTGACTGGAGGTAGATTTCTTCTTAGCTTTGGGTGAGTCATATGTTTGCAGGGGCTTTTTGCTCTTAAAACAAAATTAGAAAACTGTCAAAGGAATCGAATATTTTTTCTTTTTTCAACTCACGTTTAAATGCACAAACAATGCATTATACATTAAAGAGAAATACTGATTTAAATAGAAATATAATGTATTAAAGTGTAAGTGAGTGGAAAGTCTACAATTATTACAAATATATTATTTTGATCTAAAAGATATATTTGTTTCATAATTAAAAGTAATGCCTAGTTAAAAATTAAAACATTTATTTTGAATCATTTTGGACATTAAACTATACATACAGGATAGTTAAATAAAATTTTAATAAATCTCAAATTAGCCACACAAATTTTTTAGACTCCTTTACATAACATTCAAAAATTCTCTTTCTATTAGAGATGCTCCTTAGATAGTCCCAAGGAGTTTTTTTTTAAATTTATTTTTTAAAATTAATATGATGTGTACTTTAAATATGCTGTATGTACACTGTGTAGAACAACTGCAAGTATCATATATTATTTATAATTTCCAATAATACTATCCACAATTTTATGGATACACTATTTTTCCAATTTGTCAGTTAAAATCTGAATTTTATTGTATTTTATATAAAGTGTATATTGAATCAAACATATAAAAATAATAATAATATTCAAAAGAATATGCAACAAAATAAATATAATTACACTGTGTAACTATATAACAGATTTCATTTATACCAAATATCAAACTGTAACACAAAAAATATACACAAAAGTATAGTTTTATTTTCACTTCTATAATAAAAGTTTTTGAAATTAATAAGGTATGTATATTAAATATAAAAGACAGATGCAAATGCCATTCAATTTCAAACATTCTTTTTGGTAT
This sequence comes from Argiope argentata, assembly GCA_026289955.1. Taxonomy (NCBI): domain Eukaryota; kingdom Metazoa; phylum Arthropoda; class Arachnida; order Araneae; family Araneidae; genus Argiope; species Argiope argentata. The sequence goes on along the minus strand of JAOUZG010007547.1, from coordinate 5,854,444 downwards.
CATTCATGATTTTATAAAAACAAATTCAACCTAATTGCATCAAAGATAAATCTAGCTACTGTCCTAAATTGTTAAAATTAGTGTTTACTATATTTTCACTTATATAAAAAAAAATTTAAATCTAAAATTATGAAACATATAAATATTGAAAAAATAATGCATAAATAAAGGTATTAAATTAAAAAGAATCAAATATAGTGACATATGTTGAACAACATTTTAATATACCATTACAATTACACATCAATATATCTGTATACTTTTTAAAAATTAAATTATTAATTAATAAGTTTTACTTTTCTGAGTGTCATCAGTTAGAAAATATAATACTTAATTTACTATTTACTTTGTTCCCAAGTATCTTCTATCAAACCATTTAATGCCCTAAATTCTTTTTCATTTTATTAAATAATTAACAGCATTTTCCCAGTTTTTTATAAGCCTTCATTCAATAAGATTTTATTACCAGTTGAAATTTAATCTTGGTGGATAATATAACTCCTTTTTTTTCATCTGAAAGGTTTTTAAATCAAAATAATATGCACATTATATATTTTACTTTAATATTATGAAGCACAAATGCAAACTACATGTCTAATTAGAAATATTTCAAATAGCAGAATTCAAGATTTTTCAGGAACACTTTTGCCCCTTTTACAGTCAATTAAATTTAGCATTCACCTTACTTTACATTCTTTCTATTTATTAGATGGGAGGGAAACAAATTTGTTTTAGTTTCAGGTTTCTGCAGTAATGCATCTCCCTCAAAGAAAGTGAACACAAAAACTCATAATTGAACACAAAATATAGTGAAAAGCAGAACTGGGTGAGGGGGGCCTGTACATTTTATCTAGCAAAGAATTGCTACACTGTTGTAAATTAATTTATGCAACTTCAAAGAATATATTTCCTTCAAAATTTGCAAAGACATCTACTGTATTGAATTTATTTATGATTCTTTAGCATCATAGATTCTTCTTAAAATTCATTTCTTTACAAATAAAAAAAAAAAAGGATTGATTTTAACATTGTTTTCAAGTCATTCCACTTAAATTTTAATTACACAGGAATATAAAATATTAGAAAAGCATTGAAGCAATATTTGTGATGATAAATCACTAGGCAAGTTTATAAAACAAAAAGTTAGAAGAAATGGGATAGTATATACTACAACCATACATAGGAAATCAAACTACTGATTTATTTCTTCACAATGAAAGAAAAAGACTTAAAAATGAATGCAATTGGGTCCAAAACAAAGTAAATGCTTATGTTCTTTAACTTGTGAGTTGACACAATTCTGGCACAAATAATGAGAAACAATAAATGTTATTAGTGAAAATTAGTTTCTGCATATTTAATATTAGATTAAAATTATCAAAAAGTGAGTATTAGAAACACAGCTTTTTGATCTTCATTTTTAAATTTAAATTTACTTTTTTTACTAATATTTTTATTTTTAGTTTATTTTGATTTCCTTCAGATTTTTGCAAAGATTTCATGTTCCTCTTTTTATACACATTATACTATATATGTTGGTGTATCGCATTTTTTTAAATATACAAGAAATGACATTTAAAAAATTCTAAGATATAGAAAAAGAACAGAAACAAAATAATAAGCCACATGTTTTGAGTAATAATTTATACCAAGAGAGTAATAATTAATACCATAATTTACCAAAGTTAAACTTCAAAATTGCAACAACTCAAAAAAAAAATCTACTTTCACATTTAAAACATGACCACATTTTGATTTTAAATGCCTTTTTTTGACAGATTCAAGTCAAAAACCTGACACAAACAGTTTAAGTAATAAATTTACATATTAAGTTTCATTTATTTAAATCTTATATTTTTGAGTTACCAGGTTTACCTGCATGCAAAAATATAGATCAACAGATGGTTAATCATTTAATAATTTGGTTCAAAATTTGATATGGACCTGCACTTTAAATATTAAATCTTTACATCAAATTTTATTAATTTAGCTTTTACATTATAGTTATTGCTTTTATTTTTACTCAGACAGTGACACATATTTCCTTTGAATGAATTTTTTTCTTTTTTCAAAATTGGTAGACATTTACAAATTTGATCTTAAAATGTCATATCAAATTTCATTTCACTAGCTCAAAGCATTTTTGAGTTTTCTCATGTTCAGACAAACATAATTTCAAAAGTGTACAATTCAGATTAAGAGGGTTTTCTTCAAAATCCTAAGTTTGAATGTCATGACGATGAATGTTCTGTCTCTTTGTAAATTTTGTATATGAGAAAGTAAAAACGCTAAAATTTCATAAATATTTCAAAAATAGCTTTTAAATAACTAAAAGTTCCATCTTTTAAAATGGTTTGTATCATTGTAACATTATTATTATAACAAAGTTGTAAAAATAAATTAAGGTTCTAAAGTTGATTCGAAACCGTGTTCAAAGAAACGTAAAAGAAAAAAATGTATGGATCTATTAATGTAGCTCTTTTCTTTAAAGATATAATGATAGATGTGTTGTTTGTGATGTTGCAAACATATGATCTTTAAAGACAATAAAGATGCAGGCCATAATTTGCTTTGAAAGAAAATTCCATGAGATCATTGTAAAATAATTCATACCTTGACACAAGTTTTTTTTTATTAATAAGCAATTATAGATTTTTAATTTACATTAATAAAATCATTTAATAATTTTAATACTACTGCTCTCTTATTACTTTATAAGCACTTTGATCAGACATACTGCAAGAGACTTCCTATTATAATTTACAACCATAAATAATATTGTACCTCTCAGTACACAAGCATCATTAAACTAGGCAACATAAAAATATTTCTTTTCTAATATACATTTAAAGAATTTAAAGGTTTTAATTTTCCAAAAATTATTTGTATCTTTCTAACATCATCTTTATCCCCAGAAGCTTATAAAAAATAATTTACTCTAGATTTTTATTGTTCCCTCAACCAAATGAAATGCTTGCCAATTTCCTGCCTACATGTGTAATTTTTTCATTTAAAACTGCAATTTGATAACTTGGTGTAAATGGATATTTAATTCATAAACTCAAATATCTCATAAAAAATACATTAAACCATTTTTTAAATTCATTTGCAAATAAAAACTCTATATAATACAAAAAAGAATTTTGTAATTTGTTTGTGATTCCTTAGAAAATAATTAATGTACCATTGATGCAGATGAACCAGAATACTAAACTTTTAATATAACTTTATCTGTTAAGTAAATTCAGATGTTTTTTTCAAATCTCAATGAAAGAATATATATAAAAAAATATGTTATAACGGTTCATTTTCCATATTTTTATAAATTGGTTAAATAAGTTTCAAAAATGATATATTAATTTTTTCTTAAACTTCCCATACAATATCAAGATTTCTTGTTCTTGATATAGAGAGAAATTACAAACTTTTAAAAAACTAAAATTACTTTATATCAAGTATATCTATTATATACTATGAGTGATCTTAAAAAATACTTGTTAAAAATGGCACAAATACACAAGGTGTCCACTTTAAATGTGAATCAAATGGAAATGTCTAAACCTTTGGAAATGTATAAAAATGAAATTAATGTCAAGAATTATTTGTTTCTATTGTTCAAGATTTTTTGGAAAACAAAAATTACAATGTCTAAATTTTCATACAGTTCTGCAGTCCTCTTTTAATAAAATAGTAAAATAACCTTCAAATCCTATCCCAAACAATATGTTCTTTTCTTTTTTACTATTCTATGTCTAAAACTGGCTTAGTAATAGTTTTTTTAGAGTAAATTGGGAGTTGTGAGAAAATTTATTTCAGGGAGAAATTAATATCATATCAAAATATGTGGACCAAATTAAAACTACTCCGGCGAATTTTTAAAAAAAATTTTTGTTGTAAAAGAAATACACAGTTGATACTCAAAGCCTAAATGGAAAAAAATACAGTATGTGTGACGAACAATGTGATGAAAAAAGCAACATTATTTCATTAGAGAAATACATATATATGTGGGTTTGATGAATTTTAATTAATTAGCTTAATCATTTTAATTTTTGATTGACGAAGGATGATTATGATTATTCTGACAAGTGAGAAGTTGATTATTTTGACAAGATGATGCTGTTGAGAGGATCTTTCCCACTTATGTGGGGTAAATTGGGCATTTGCAGATAAATTCTTCAATGCAAGATTTCAGATTTTGGCCTTTTTCAGAGGTTCTTGTTTTTTCGATTTCCAGCGGCACCTTTCTCGGCCGACTCCCCTCTCCAGAACTCTTGCCTATCTGACTGCTGGGTATCACAGGAATGCAGGGCACCCTCTTGTGGAGTTAATTTGCCACATATATGTATGGTTATAATCAACAATTTGGAAAATTTTACAGACAAAGAATATAATATTTGCTGAAAGTAGCTGAAATACAGAAAGACAGCAATTCAATAATTTTTTTTTCTGTCATAAGTTATACTGTCAATACAACAGATTTACATTGGATGAGAATTTCATTAATTATATCTGCTCTACTTATATATTCTTTTCTGTAGACTATTTTTTATAAGAGAGCCCAAAGATTATATGTTAAAGGAATAAACCTAATGATTACAGGGATGCCACAAGGCCCTCCTTCACTAAGAATGTTACTTTTATAACATTTGTCAGTGAAGAAAACAACTCAAGGAATAAAAATGGTAGAAGCCCATCATCTTAAAGACATATTCCTGTCAAATCCCAAAGAAAACTTAATTCTTTAAAACATGATTTTTCAATTAGAAAGAAAGTGCTGAATACCAAAATAATGAAATCATAATTACGAAGCTAAAATTAAATGAATAAATAAACATTGCAAAGAGCAGCTTCCCATTTTATTCTATTATAAATGAATCATATATGGAATCTTCTAGTTTTTAAATAACACTTACCTCATTTCAGCAAAATTGCATAAAATGACTAATTAATTTCATACAGAAATGCAAGAAGAAAATTACAGGAACAAGCATTTCACCTAAAGACCAAAGTTTTAAATAGCAAGAAATTAAAATTTGTTCAAAAACATTAAAATACTCACTTGTATCAATTAAAATAACTGGAGAGTGCAGATCATAAATAAAAAATGAAAGGATATTACTGTTTGAAAGGATAGAAAAATAGGTAGCATATTTACCTTCTCTAAGGGTGTCCAATTATTGAGCTTCTTTTTCAGAACTGCACAGTTTATAGCTGAAATGTTTGCATAACTGTACCAAAGGAATAACATTTTCTTCGCATACAACAAAATTCACAGTATAATTAGCCCTTTGCAATAGTTGCATTCACATTGTGAAAATAGAAATAATACTGGAATAGTACTGATATACCAAAAAAAATTGCAAGAGAAATATAACACTACAAAGCCAGTAAAGAAAAGTACATTTGTATTGATGCTTTAATCAGCAAGTTTCAGAAGAAAAAAAAATATTCACAAAAATCTTCATATCAGACCATTGCAAATTCTTCAGTTCAAATACCTTGGTATTAATGTTTTTGTTTTCAACAGCATCTAATTTAATAAAATGAGGTGCACACTTATTTCCGCCTTATTCATCTATAACTGATGTTTTCCAGTTCAACCAAAATGAAACAAATATTTACTATTTACAATGACAATTGCAGTCTTTTTGCATGAATAATTGACAGAGTTACAGTTTATTAATTCTTCATCAAATAAGTTGCTTACCTACATGCAAATTTACTCACATTTAATTAAACAATAAAGAATATATTTTAAAACATTAAAGCATTTTTGAAAATTTTAACTGAACCAGTAAATAATATATATTTATTACTTATTAAGTAATTCCCTTCTGGTTTCTGGACTGATGCTTACACAAGTCCATACTTTTTTCTCAAAAGGAAAAACTGGCTGGCATTCTTGAAAAATTTTTGGATATTTCTTCAAAATCTTTTCTACACCTGTTGCATTGGTAAATGGAATGCTTTTCTTTAAATGGGAATAAATATCATTTGAATCTGCTCCTTCTGGATGATCAAACAAAAAAACAGAAACTAAAGAAACAATGTGCATTTCATTGAGATCTAGATTGCATTGAGAAGCAGACTCACCACAAACAGGAGCTTTTTGTTTTCTATCTAATTTCAGATCCTTCATATTTTGGCATAACCTGCTTTTTTCCAATTTTGACCTTAGTTCTAGAATTTCATTTTCATATTCTTTACGTTTTGCTTGCATTTTTTCGGTTTCTTGTTTAACAGTATTTAATTCAAAAGTTAAACTGCCAAGTTTAGCTTGCATTTTATGAACATCACTTTCTGTTTTTTCAGCATCAATATTCTCAACATCTGACTCTTTTAGCAATTCACTATTCATACAATCTTTTAAGATAATTTGTTGGAGATTCAAAAGATCAGCTTTCATCTCTCGTATTTTTTCCAAATGATCCTCAGTGAAACATATCCACAAGTTTCGTTTTTCCATTGTATTGAATATTTTTTCAATTTCAATCACCTTACTATGAATGCAACTTCTTCTGATCAACACATTTTTCTTTAAACTTTTAATTTCCTTATGAATTTCTTTCTCCTCAGCTTTAAGTTTTTCAACACGATTCCAACATAGTTGAATCAAAGAATAAAAGCCTGCAGAATTTCTCTCGTTACATTCGCCACTTTCTAACCATGCAATTAAAATTTTCAATGCTTCTTTGAATGTTTCATCGTTATCTAACTTTTTTGCCAACGCTTGAGCTTCTTCTTCAGAATAATGAGGAACTGAAGTATAGAATCTTCCAACATTGGCATCATCACTTGAATTCTTGCTTTCATTGCAAGCAGACCACTGCCCAGAATGTTTCTCCATTTTTTTAGCGTTCCTTGTTTGCGGAAATATAACAAGTTTCACGTTTGGATGACAAGAAAATCTTATCTTACTGCAGCTGGTCGTCAACAGGTTGCTAACTCATCGACGTCTCTTAACTTAACACTTTTCCAAAAGTCACAGGCTTGCTCCGTGGAGAAACGAAAGAGAAATTTTTCAGAATAGAATGCTAACACCTTTTCAGCTCGGAAATTTTACTCACAGTAATAATTTTTACTGACTAGGCATTTCATGAGCCTTTACGTTCATTACATGGACTCGGAGTAACACAAACATTTTGAATTATTTGAAATAATGGCTTTCAATAGCACCAGCGTCTGATAACAGTACCCTCCTATTTCAGGAGAGAATTTTATCACACCTAGAGATAGAGCGTTCGCGAACGAACGTGGCCAAAAGAACGGAGCATCTAAGTGAAAGAACTGAATCGGGTCGCCATTTTCTGGATTTGTTCGTTTGAGAACGACTGTGCGGACCCTCCAATTTCAGTTCATTAACTGGTTGGACCTATCTATTTCTGTTCGTGAACTGCTGTGTGGACCTGGCTATTCCCGTTCGCAAACGACTGTGTGAAACTTGCTACTTTTAATTTAATTTCAGCTCATTAACTGTTTGGACCTATCTTATCTATTTCTGTTCGTGAATGACTGTGTGGACCTCACTATTCCCGTTCGCGAACGAAACGACTGTGTGGAACTTGCTAATTTCATGCGTGAACATCTAAGAAATATGAAGAGAGATGTTTGTGGTTATGTCAGCAAAAGAATGGGAAATCAGGGGAAGGAGGCAAAGGTTTTCCATGTTACTTAGCAGAAGAATAGTGGTTGACCTTGTGTGATTACGCGGTATTTAGTTATTTTATCACAGCAAATTTTGGACACTCGTTTAGTAAAAAGGAAGTACGCTATGGGAGGTAGAGATAAAAAAAATTTCAGCTCTTGGAATCAAAAAGTGTGGAAATTTTTTTTTTTTTTTCTGGAGGGTGGAGGTAATTTTTTTAAAAGCAAATTGGTGAGGAAGAGAAATTTTGCAGAAATTTCTACTGTAAAAGCGAGAAAAGATGTATTTGAAATTGTTTTTTGTTATTTTTTCTTTAGAAATTTGTAAAATAATTTAATAAAGTAATTGATCATAAAACTGTGTTTTTCTTTCATGCGGAAGTTATTCCGACTGTTTTTTAGGTAAATGAATTGATTATTTATTTTTAATTTTAAAAACTGAAAAGTACTTACTGAATCTCAAAAAGAAAACCATTGATTTATAAAGTTTAAGCGAGGTAAAAACATTTAACAAAAATTTATCAGAACATTAATGAAAAAAGCAAACAATTCCTAATTTTCTTCTTTTGTTCAAGAATTGCTCAAGTATCAGTATCAAATATTTTATCTGAAGGCAAAAAATATGCTGCATTATTAAAGTCAGTAAAAGTTGAACTCACTATACACGATCTTAATTAAACGAGTTTTCAATTGAGGTGAAAGGAATTGAGAAAGAAAACAATGAATCATTTCTTTGATACGATACTGCTAAAAAATTCATAACTAAGTAATATCAGTATAAACTATATAACAATTATGGTAATTAAAATGTATATTATTAATTACGACAAAAAATTAAAATCTCGGAATGAATTTAATTACCCTCCAAAAGTGTATAGACAATGAATTAACATAGTGCGTAGCATCATGAAAAGGGCTCAAATTTGAAAATCATCTTTAAGCACTTTAAAAGTGTTTAATTTTTAGAAATGATCCGTAAAAAGTACTTAATTTTCTCGTGAAGAAAATTAAGTGTCGCGTTTTATCATTTTATAATGGTTTTTTTCTTTTTTATAACTCTTATAGAAATCTCCCCTCCCCACCCCAATGAAATTTATTGTTATATATAAAGTCTTGTTCTGACCAATGTGCCGCATAAAGCCATTGAAATTAGGGGCATGAAATTTGCGGAGCTACTTCTTAGGTATTGGAGGCATACTAAAACGGATTTCTCTAACTTCTAATTCACAATTTATGTCTCTTTATTAAAACATACATTAGCTTACTATTGCATAAAAATTATTTTAACATCATTTTAAAGGTTAAAAAAGAGTAGCTTTTGAATAGTAAAAATTTTGTTTGGTTGAATGCAATTTCTTGAAAATAATTTCTGAGAAATAAGTTTTAGACATAGTTTATAATAACAAACATTTTATTATAATGAAATTACCAATGATATTTCTTCATTGAATTCTATTATTTTGTAGCAGTTAAAATAGTTTTAAATGAAAAAAAGGACGTTTATTCTTATTGGTATTTGCTTAAAATTGCTTTTATGCTATTATTTTTTATTTGCTTAAATATTCTTCAGTTTTGTTAAATTTTCAAGCAATGCGATATACTATCTAGCTCAGGTTTTAAGGAAATTTTTTTTTAAAAAAATACGCTTCAGTTGGCTATCTTATTTTCTCATTTACAAAATTTAGAGAAAATGTTGCAATCGACTAAAAATGTGAACTCGAGATTTTAATGAATCTCCACATTTCCTTCAATTAGAAAACACATTTTCAGAAAACGTCTATCTGTGGCAAAAATAAAGCAAAAGCCCTTTGAGCTAGATGGGTGAAATTTGGTATAAGATCTTCTCGCCAAACTTATAGATTTCGGTCAAAATTTCTGCAACATCCGTGAAGAGGAAATCTGTGTATCTGACTGTTTTAAATGTAAGTTAATATGGTAACTACAAACGAAGAGAGCTAGATAGTTAAAATTTGGGTACACATGTTAAGTAATATTTTATAAACATCTGTCAAATTTTGTGCCAAATCCAACAAGGAGTTCACGGCATGCTGGTCCGTACTTTCAGAAAGTTGACTTAATTTTTTGGTATTAATAGTTTTTTTTTTCTTCATTTTTATAACTATTTTTACTTTTTTATCAAATCGAAATAGGGATAATTTTACAATAGACGGTGTAGTGTAAATATTAAAATTTAATAAATAATTTTTAAAATTAATTTTTAAGATTTATTTTAATAAAAACTATGCATTTTTATAAAACGGAAAAAATGCCGCGATTAGATAATACACAGTTTACATATGCATACTTATACAAAGGTGCTTGATTCTTGGACATAAGGTGTTGTTTCATGTTATGTATTTAAAAATAATAATATTCTTAAATAGAAAAATAATTATTAATGTATTTTTAATATAAAAAATATAAAGTACTATGTATTTAAAAATAATATTTTTAAGAGGCTCCAAATTTACAGCAATTCCTTAAATGAAAATAATTTTTTTAATGGAATAAACTTTGGATTATCCATTGTTGTTAATCTTAAAATATTGTTAAAAAATTCAATAAAATATTTAAAAAAATATTTTAACATAAAAAAAAAGATTATTATTATTTTGTAAAGATACATTTACCAAATTTTAAGAACATAAATTTTTCATTTATTCTTCATGATGCAATATTTATGCCTCTTATATTAAATTAAAATTGCTCTGAAATATTTTACTGTGAATTAGTACATTTTTTCTTCTGTATTACTAATTATCTGTAATGTTTTCGCCTCTTGAAACCGCGAGTCCATTGTTAAATATAAACTTCTCCTTTCGTCCTTCATTTCACACCTATTTAGAGGAATTAAACTGATTCTAAAGCATACGAAAGCGCGAAGAATTTACAATCCATTGTCGAACAGTAGTTCCCTGAAGATATAGCTGTGTGGGAGTGTGAAATTCAGAAGGACAACCGACCCACCAAACTAACTCCAGTAAAACTTTCCCTTACTCTTTGATGAGGTCTTTTAAAAAACAACACTGTCTTTGTACATCACGGGAGGAATTTGGAGGGTTAATTAACCACCTAAACTTCTTTGGAAAAGATACTGTTTAGGTTAAATATTTTAGATTTTTTCTGTTTACACAAAAAATCGTACTGAAGGCCCCGAGAATGTTAGAAGGACTCTTAGAATATAGAAATAATCATTGATTAATTATTGAAGCACTTCGATTTTGGGACATTTAACTGCTCTTCATAATTCCATTAATTAATACTACCGAATCCTGTAAGTTAGAAGGATTAATTGAGTAATTCAATATTTATAGTATTTCGTTTGCACCAGTTGATTTTTAACAATAATTGCGTTTATTAATTTTTTCAACCCTTGAAGATCGGGCAAGATCTATGTGCCTATGAAATTGTAAAACTTTAAATCCCCAAAGAATGGGCTCAATCCTTTCTCTCAATAGTTTTAGTACTAACAGAGAATTTTAATAAAATACCCCTTCTTGTTTTGAAATTTTATTTGTAAATTATTTATTTAAAAAAATATCAAATAGGTTTAATTGAGAAATGAAACAAAATTAAGGTGGAGTTTTGCAACCCCTCTAAGTATTTGATGGGTTTAAAATAACCTGATGTTTCGGTTTAGCTGGAATGTTCCTACTTTCTGCCTGATTTTCACAAACGAAAGAGAATATACTAAATTTTAATGAAATGACTCATTTGTGCCATATTAATAAGAAAAGATAATTATAGTTATGTTGGAAATACTGTTAGGTCAAATTCTATTCCTCAGCTTTTCTAAATGTGGAATTTAACCAACTTAATATGATAAGATATATAAAGTGGAAGAAAAAGTAATGAATTTAATTGTAAAATGTATATATTAGATTAAATGCCCCCCTTTTTTGAAATTTTTAAATCATTGATTGGATGATTATTCCTAAATTTATATTGTTTTAATTATTTATTGGACCTTAACCAGCACCAATCATCTGCTTTCCAGGATTCTATATTTCTGGAATATTCCTAACTGAAAAATCATCTAAGATTTATAATAATTTTTACTTATATATATATAAAATCATTTGAAAATAATAAAGGTGAGGTATAATTTTTTTTCTTCATAAAATTAATCTAATTTCTTAGGAATTCTTTTTCAATATGTATAATATTGTCAGTTGCATTAAAAAAAGTATTAGTTGACTACAAAGCTTTCTTTCTATGACATTCAGCATAAGTGATGACTGTTCCACATTTCTGAACGCTTTCAGCTATTTTTTGTCTATTTGTAAATAATCAAAATTAAAAAATATATATTTTTAGCGAGATTCAATTAAATATATTGATAGGAATGTTATTTCTTTCAAAATAAAAATTATTATTACTCTCATATAACCATGAATTAGAAGAAAATAGTTGTTAAATATATTGTTATACAAATGCTAATACACATTAAATAGCACTATTTCTTTGTCACATAAGACAGAAAAAAGTTTTTATGAATTCAATGACCAATTTAGTTTTAGCTAATTTTTTTAATCCAGATTTATGGTTGCTAAAATTTACACAGCTTGTTCTGGATCTCTTACTCACAAGAGAGTATTTAACTTCAAAATCTATTAAAAATGTAATATTTACTACTGTTCCAAAAATCTTATGACATTCTGCGTTTTGTGAAATACACATCTTTAATTTTCAGTGATCTCAACTTAAATGAGAACTTGAAAAATAAGGTGTTTAAACTTCAACTAATAGAAAAACTTTCTCATTCAGCATTCTTTAGGAGCATTACAGGTATAATTCTTATCTAATATTAATTAATTTCACTAACATTGATCCTTACGCATCCAATAATTTATTACATTAAGGAGTAACAGGATTTAAAAAATATACAAACTTTATAAAAATTACAATGCTATAATTTCCGAAAATATTAAAGCACAAGATTTATTTTAGAATCAACATAAAGCTCAGAGAATTATCTCTTTAATGATACTAATGCTTTAACCTACAAATTAAGTTACGATTTTTAGCGAGTTTATTTTTTAAAAAACATTTAATCATATCTTTCAACAATGTATTTCGAACAAGATTTTTTAAAAAATAATCTGTACAAGTACGTCAGCGGGAAAAAATTAGCTTTTATCAACGTGTTGCCGTCGCATTAACAGAAGTTCGAATTAAAAAATAAATACATAGTTATTGCAAATTAAATGCATAAAAATATTAATTTTAACAAGTGTCTGTATGAAGCGAAAAAAATTTGAAATATATTTTCTAAAAATTAATGGAGGAAAAGATTTCATAAATTTTTGAAAACATTTGTTGTTGTTGCTAATGACACTTGCCATGGACAAACCCGTTGATACATCCACGGATTGAAGCCTAAATAAGCATCTCTTGTTTGAAGTAGCACCAACTTGGGCCAAGAGTACGACTTTAACACACACACACACACACACACACACACACACACACACACACACACACACACACACACACACACACACACACAC
>JAOUZG010007547.1:5822626-5832931 GCA_026289955.1 Argiope argentata | reverse complement strand
TATATATATATATATATATATATATATATATATATATATATATATATGTGTGTGTGTGTGTGTGTGTGTGTGTGTGTGTGTGTGTGTGTGTGTGTGTGTAAAATTAGATTTCTGAGAATGGCCATTTTTTATACTTTAATTTGACAAATTACATTACAATAAAGAGAAACCATGTAAATGAAATTCTAAATTTCTTTTCAAAATTGTTAACAAGTCTCACATATTATTATTGACAAAATTCAGTAAAAAACTTTAATTAAACAGGTTTCACAATGATTTTAGAAGCATAAACATATGTAACATATTCATATGAAAATATTGGATGTCATCAAGTTTAGAGTATTGAAATTTAGTTTCTGGTTCATTTCAAGTTAATTCAACATAGAAAAAAAACAATTTTATCATCCTCACAGATTTCCTTGAAATTTCCCTTAGATATGTTGAGTTGTTTATGAAATGCAGAGCTTTAATGTTCTGATAAATGGAATTAAACACAGGATACAGGACTTCATTAAATTATTGTAAAACCTTTTCAAGGATACTAAAGATAGATCCAGATAAAAAAAAATTTGACAAAACTAAATTTTTTCAAAAAAGTACATAATTTGAAATTTCTAAATTATTTATGTGAACAGTTTGATTTATTGTAAATTAAAGGGGAAAATATAATGTTGGGATGATAATATCTTCATTGTTAAAAAAATGAGAACTGGACCTCCTTTTCATGAAACAATTAAATTTGAATAAATTAATTATTTTAAATCGGAATAATAATTTATAACGAAAAAAGCAGAGGAAAAAAATCAAATATAAATTTGCAAGAATAGCCTACTATGTTAGAAATCTTAGTTCAAATTTATTGTAATGTTTAAATCTGAATTTACAGTCAGTGTTACCTTGCTGGTTTAACAGTAGTTTATAGCAGAGAATCATACAATGAGTATAACCATACCTGAGTGGATATAATATGAGTTGATTGAGCGCAATTAATGTGTTGCTATTTAAAGATTATTATTCGAAATTAAAATTATTATTTTTGTACTTCAGTAAGTGAAAATATCATTGGAAGTTGTAAAGTGACTTAAAATCAATTATGGGGATGTAAAAATATTTAATAAATTCATGTTTAATACTACAGTTTAATTTTTTAACAAATGATTGACAGTTAAATACTCTGTGTGTTTGTGAAATGTGGAAACTGATGTATTGAAAATTCAGTAATCCATTAAAGAAAAATAATTTTGTTGAGAGGGGGAGGGACAGAAAAATATCACAGCATGGAAGCCTGAATTGTATCCCCAAACAGTCAATGGTTCAAAAATTTTTGGTAAATATAGGATGGAAATTACAGTATTAAATAAACAGTCCCTAAATCATCACAATGTCGAAGGTAGTCAATATGAATCCGAAAAAATATTGGACAATAATACAACCCTTACAACAAATTCAGCAGTTATTCAATCACTTAATATACAGTGATGGCTCAAATTATAGACACTTTTAAAATTTATGTTTTCTGCCGTTGTATGCTTATAGATAATGTTATGTTTCTCATTTTAAAGAGAATTTAACACTTATTTAATGCAAAAACAAAATTCAAATACTTGCAACACAAAAAAGTTACGGCGCAATAATTACCGATATATATTAGATGCTGATGACAGCAGTGAATTAGTAGGATAGCCTCTATTCTTTATGAAAGCTTCATTTATCAAGCTGATGAGAGTTTTAAATTCTTCCTTCATTATTACATGATGCCAGAAAACAATTATAATATCTTTTATTTGATGGACCGCTCATTCATAGAAGAGTTTTCAAATAGTGTCATAAGTTCTCAATAGGTTTGAGATCAGTACTATTTCCTAGCCAAGAAAATTCAATGCTCTTTGTACTAAACTCCTATTTCGATACTTTTACTGAGTGGCAAGGAACTCAATCCTTCCGAAAAATAAATTATACGTTATTAGGAAAGAGATCATGGGTGGAAGGTATAAGTTTTGGTTCTAGAATAGTATCAATGTATTTCCTTGCATTTAGTGTCCCATCGATAATGTGAAGGCAACCAATCAATTTCCTGACATGCATGACCAAATCATACCACTAATTGAGTGCTTGACAGTTATTTGAATGCAGTCAGGATGCGTCTCTTAACCTATTTTACTTCTTACACATTTTTGCCCATCACTAGCAAATAACAGTTTCATCCTTCCATATAACTTGCGGCCATTGATCAACAATCCAATTAATTGCTCAATAATTTTTTTATGTGCTGCTGTAAGCTGAGATAAGACTTTTTTTCGAGATTTCCTTTTTAATACAACATCTAATAATCTTCTCCTGATTGTTTTTGACTAGACAGATACGCCATCACCATTCAATAGACTTCTGATGGCCAATGATGACATTCGGGTATCTTAGAGACATAGTCTGAATTTCTATTGATATTGTAAACAAAACTTTCGAACTCCTGACGCAGTTACTGAACCACCCACCTGTCTTGAAATTTCAGGATAAGAAAGACCACATTCTTGTAACGCAATAATCTTAGTTCACCTTCTAAGTGTCTAATCTATTTTTTTTATGTCATTACTTCTTGACTAAATATTAGAAATAGTGGCAAAAATTCTTGCTAAGTATTAAGATGTCTAACATTTTTTTTTTTTTTTGCTTATAATCTGATTACATACAGCAGTCTTCCTTCTACAAAACAAAGTACAATAATGACTTGCTCGAAATTAAAATATGATATCAGCGTCTGCTGATAGTTATTAACATTTGATCGGTTCCCAGAACGAGAACAGAGATTTTTCAGGAACGTTAGAAATTACAATCCATTTCATCACTGCGTTTGTTTTTGAGATAAATGTAACTTTTTTTATGTTGCAATATTTGAAGTTTGATTTCTGTATTGAAATCAGAATTCCTCTTTAAAATGATATGCAAAAGTTTGCATTCTGTAGAATGTAACATTTTCTATAAACATACAAAGTTAGGGGGGAGGAGAATCAAAAGTGTCCCCAATTTTGACCAACATTGTATGTCTTGAATAGTTGGGTGAGCCTCCCATTTCTAAAAGGAAATTCAAATGCAAGAAATATGGCATATCGAAATTAAAAAACATTTTCTTAACTATGAAAAGCAAACTTTTTTGTTGCTACAGTGAAAATAGTAATGATAGAAAGAAATCAGAAGTAGTTAAAAACCTGAAAATTAAGAATTACAATTGTACAATTAGGACAAATAAAGTAAACAGTTTTTTACATATTTACTTGAAAATTGAAACATTTGAAAGATAATACAAGAATTTAAATGCACCAAATTACATACTTATGCAATAAATAAATAAAAAATCTTGAAGAAAAGGGCATAATTATTTCTGATTTCTTATACAATAGCACAATACAGTTGCAGTATATACCTTTCAAAAGAAGCTAAATATCTTTTCTGAAAGCCAAATTTAAAAATCCTTCCATTTAAAAAAAAATTCTTTTCCAGACAGCTTTGCTGCACAATTCTTTTTTTTTTTTTTGAAATCTCTACATACATTAAGAAAATTTTAAAAGGAAAGAATTATTTTTTTTGCCACAGTTTATTATAAAGGATCTTAAGATAGAGTAGGGAGTTCTGTAAAGATAATAGAAGTTCATGCCAGTTTGCAAAGACCTCATGGAAAATTTAAATGCCATATTAACTATTTAAATTGACGGTTCAAAACATTACCATACATAAAATTTAAATATTTAACTCAAGAAAACTATGTAGAATCAGAGTGCTTATTAAAACATGGTTCTGATCAAGCATTGTCCCAAAAGAAATATAACAGTACCGAGCATTCATTCCCAAATCCATATCTAAAATATTAGTGTGATGTTTGGTGTTTTTTTAAATAGATATTATTGGAAGAGTTTGAGAGGTGGAAGAGAAGAGGATGGTTGCTTTTTGATTTGATTTCAAATAGATATTTCTTATGAGAAGTCTGAGTGGCGCTTTTATTTGAGATATGTGTTTTCTTCAAAAATTACAGCACCCTCATGTCTTTACAATAACTACTTTTTTTTATTCAAAAACTTTTTTAAGGGATGTCTCAAATTCTCCTGATAAATTTACATTCTGCTGTAACCAATAGTAATGTGAAGGTTACATAACTATTGTCTATGAAGAAAATGTGCGTTCCAATATGTTTTAGAGAAAAATGAGGAACTCAATGAAGTCAAGGTAGCTTGCTAAGTAATCTTAAAATTTTCATTATACATCTGCATCCTTTACAAATTCAAAATATACTGATATTTTGTGGAATACTGTGACTCCCACTATCCTTCTTGTCAATGATGCAGATCAAACAAATGAAGCTTTTTCAAGTTTAAAATGATTAACAGGTCCTATTAATTAATAGTAAGTTTGCCTGAAAACCGACGAGTTGAAGCAATCTTTGGATATGTTATTTTATAGGATATCACATTTTACAACAAAAAAATTAATTGGAAAGTGGTCTTAACACAAGAACAAAGCTTGTTAGTCAGGCACTGTCAAAAAAGGGATATTTTGGTATCAAGTATTTATACTTCATTGGCAATACTATTACTAAGTGACTAATATTAAAGAGTTCATCCAGTTTATAAACTGCAGAGTGAAACTTTACAACAATATAGTGTCATCTCTGAACAGTAATGAAACAATGGTACATTATTTTGGGAAACCTTGCAAAGTACGTATAAAGGGGAACCCGTAAAATTTGGACACAAACTCTGGGTACCTTCAGCTTTTGATTGAATTCTATTTATACTGCATCATATTAAAGAGGCCAGAAAAAGGTCGTATCTGACAATTAAGACAGAGCTACGAAAATAAATAAAGAAAAGAAATTCTTACTCGAAACAGTTATTGAAAATTTGATGTTGAAGCTGGAGGAAAACACGAAATTTATATGAATTATTATTTTATACTGTAAAACCTTTTTGTTTGCTGCAGAGGAAGAGCTTCTTTAGTAATCATTAGAGACTTGGTCGACAAAATGTCCTTTAAAATCATATAAATTATTGGGAAAGATGGATCTGAGAACACTTTATAAAAAAATTAACATTAAAATGAAATTGAGCTGTTTGAAGGAATGATAATAGAATTGTATCACTCAAAATTTTGGACATTTGATTAAAAAAAACACGGAGTGACTGTGTCATAGACACGGCCGTGTGTTATACGTGAATACGTTTATGTAACGGGATAATTTTTTTAAATAAAATATTTTTACTTATGCATTTAAGATAAAAGCAAGGAAACAAATAATTATTGTGTCACAATATAACTTTATTAATTATAGATCTGTGAAACGAAAAGTACGACCCATACAATATGCGTCGAGATTTCTGGTAAACGTTAAATCAATACAGGTATTACATAAAGTTGTTGGATAAGTTTGAATATATGACAAATTGAACACGCTGAACATGAAGTCGGGCAATGAGCGGTTTTGTGAGACATCAACATCAACATAATTGGTATAGTAAGACCAGACTCGTAATCGGGTATAATTTTAGGTTTTATTATTGCCATTCAATTGTTCTTGAGAAGCCCTTTCCAACTGTATATGATCTCTGTATTTAGTTTTGGCTTTTCGACGCGTATAGGCTGATATTATATATTTTTGATAACATTTTTTTTATTCTAATACATTATTAATTCACTGTCACTACTTTAAACTAATGTTTTATATACAATCGATAGATTTTGAAGACAGCTGACGATTAAAACTTAAACTGAACATCGTAATTTCTCCGAATCAAAAGTTATATTAATTGGAAATCTCGATACTCAGCAAAATAACCTCAAAATAGAGGCGCTTCCCCCTCCACCGCGCGCGATGCGTCACTGATCTCGTTTATCATAATGAATCCTTTGATCCTTTAGCTATCTAGTGGTATAATTTAATTTTGGATGTAGAGGATAGATTCGAAACTATAAAGCCACACTTTTTCCCCCGATTTTGTTATCACTAGGTTTTTTGGATTGCCCTCGTATGGTAGCAAATTTAAAGACGTATTCACATAAAGAAACAACACCTGAATTGTTTAAAATTTCTAAACGATCATATATTAGTTAGAAAAATGAAAGAACGACAATGACATGAAAGAACGACAATGAAACATGAAAGAACGACAATGAAAGCTGAAAAACTATTTGTCGAAAATATATTTTAGGACCTTCATGTCCAATATTTCTCACCATTTCATATCAGTCTGAAAAGCATATAGTAATGGAAAGGATCATTCTCCAATATTTGGAACAGTTTATTTAAAGAAAATCAACAAAGTACAGATGAGTTTTTTGAATTTCATATTTTACTAGTTATGTCATCACTACAACGTAGTATTTATTAAATAAAGTTGAATTTGTTTCTTGATGTGGTAAAATATGGAAGGAAAAAAAAACTGCTAAAAGAAAATAAATAAAGAAGTAAACTTC
This sequence comes from Argiope argentata, assembly GCA_026289955.1. Classification (NCBI taxonomy): domain Eukaryota; kingdom Metazoa; phylum Arthropoda; class Arachnida; order Araneae; family Araneidae; genus Argiope; species Argiope argentata. The sequence continues at coordinate 5,826,472 of JAOUZG010007547.1, read as the reverse complement.
TTGGTTTCGAAGGAAGAAAAAATTAGAGAAAACAACACACATGATTGCTATTCAGTATATAAACAAAAGCATTCTTACCTGCCAGGCATTTTAAATCCGTATCGTACACTATATGCTAAGCCTAAAAGGAAAATCAATATAAATGAAATAATATAAAAATAATTTAGCATTATCTTTACAAATAAAAAAGAGGAAGGTATTTGTATAGTGCTAAACAGGCCAGACAGTTTGACTAACAATTACTAAATTTGGCACATTTCAGTGACAGATTTCGAAAATATTGCACGAAAAGTAATTACACATCATTTCATAATATCAAAAATTGTTTTTAATTATACTAATTTAATAATTATGCAAAATATTTTCTATAATTTTGTAAATTTAAAAATATATATATATATTTAACATTTTAAATTTCAAAAATACAAGACGGCTAAAATTTCTGCAATTTGATTTTCCCTGATTTTTTTTTGTAGTATCTATAAACAGAATTTCGTTTCACTTTCTTTTTTTGTATTGCACAGTACATTCTTAATGCTATGTGAAAAATAATATGCTGCCTTTCTAATTAAAATCAATATGACTAAATGATCAGAAACAAAACAAAACAAAACATTTTTAATCATCAGTTTCCGATAAGCCTAATTTTGTTAATTATTCCCCAATTTTTGCCAATACACTAAACTGCACCGACAATAAAGTAGAAAATACGTTCTCAGAAGAGGAGTTTTTATCACAACTGACTATCAAATTTACTCATTAATTATGGAATATAAAATCACCTGCACATTGGTAGAATACTTAAGAATTAAATATTATATTTTCTTCAATTGGAATCTCCCCTATTTATATTATTTACCAATACCCAAATCAAGACTGAACAATAATTTCGCTAACAGAAAAAAATAATTTATGAATGCAAAATGAAAAACAGGTGAAAGTAAATATTAGCCCCTTGGGCACCATTCAAGACGGTGCATCATTTTGACGTTTTATTTATTTATTTTTCAATTTTGATTATTGAAAATATTTACAGAAAAGAAAAAAGACGGAGAAATGCAATTTTAAAATCACACACACACACACACACACACACGCACACACACACACACACACACACACACACGCACACACACACACACTTGGAGCAATAAACAAGCCCTTGTATATTGAGTAATTATGCATCGAATTACTTTTCCGAGTGCAAGGGGTTAATAATAATAGCATATACTTTTATATAAAAGGTGGCATAGAGATAAAATGAAAAAAAAATGATTAATTGACAGCAAAATTCCGTTAATTTGTAGCCTATCATTTAAAGTAAAAAATTGCCTGCATATGGGCAGAACGTTTAACCCATTCGGTTCATATAGAGAAATCTAGTTCTTATCACTAATTTTTTTTGTTGTTGTTGCATAGAAAAAAAATCAATTAAAATTTGAAAAAAAAGGGGAAGGGGTAAATTTTGGAAATTTTTATCGATTTCATATAATTTTTATTCTAAGGAACAAACAACAGCAACAAAAAAAAATCACTTATTGCACACTAATCAGAAACCGTAGAATTATTACATTAGTGTTGAAATGAAAAACGATATATTTACAGATTATTTAACTATGCAGTCACAATGACATTAAGTAATGTAGCAACTATGGATAGACAGTAAAATTGAACTAGCCAAGAAACAATAAATATATAAACTTCGAATTAAAACAATGTAGACCAAAGGAACGGGGGAGAGACATCTGATGGATAAGAGCAAACAAAAATTATAGAAATGACCGGACATTATTCATTGCATAATACCTATACAGGCTAAAATCATCAAAAATTGTCAGTCTTGTGCTGTTCAAACAAATAGCATATCAAATCGTTTTAGCAAATCGTAGGATTAAAAAATATTACTTTCAGAAAATAAAAATAAATATATATTCGTATAATCTATCAAATAACAAATTTTAATTAATGAAATACTTTTAGTGGCATTAAGCTAAATGCAAAAAAAAAAAAAAAACTTTAAAAATACATAGAATAATAAATTTAAATGCAGGTAAATATTAGCTACATTTAATTTTAGCTAAAAAAAACAAAAAAAAAACCGAGAAATGAAAAAATGAATTAATTCTTGTTTCAAACTTATTTAATTGCGCAAAAAATTATTCTTGGCCAATAATGTGCAATACATTAAATCCAGCTTAAAATAACTTTGATAAATAATAAAATAAAATTCATATTTTCGTAACACATAGTAAGATCGATTTGATGTTTAAAGACGAAACTAATAGAAGGAATCTCAGGAAACTGTATCTCATATTCCTTAGAAAAGGTGCATCCCCGTCCTCATGAAATGTCACGAGTTTGGATTTTTAATTTCTATAACGAAGAAAATCGAATATGTATTTTCGGGCGCAGCAGACAATAATAAAATTTCACACACAACTACAATTTTTATAAAAAGATCATGCGCTAAATTTCATTTATCAATTCGTTCATTTAGCTGCATTTTTGATTTAACATGTTTTATTGAATTTGAAAGTACAGGTGACAGATAGTCAAATTCATAAAGATTTGGGTAAAAATTTTATATGAAGCTACAATTTGGATGCTAAATCAGTATGCCAGATTTTATCCATCTGGCTATTTTCTTTTATTTATCGTGTTCACCTATTCCCACACATACTTCTTGTGAATGGATTTTGTTGAAAATTTAATAGAAACATATAAATTTGGTGAAAACCCACACAAACAAATTTCTTTCATCAAAGCATTTTTGAGGTAACATTTTCACACAGTCAAACTCAAAGGAAAAATAAATAAATGAACGTTTTTCGAACCCAGGAAAGACTGAAATGCGAAGGATCATCAAAATCCTGAATTCGCATTTTTGACGATTACAATGCTTTTTACCATATTTCTTACGTGAGGAAGTAAAATATAAACCAATCACTTTTCCTATTTTTTTTTGATTAAAATAATTTACTAAAACAAATTTATATCAGTAATATGAGTAAAGTTTTACAGCGGAAAACCACAAGCTGAAAAATTTTATGGATGAGGTATAGTACAATCGTCATACAACTTTAGGATGATCATTCATTAAAATTTTAGAACACAATGGCCAATAAATCCCGAGCAAACGATCCTCAAACGTTCAGTATAGCTTATACACAAGTAATTTGTGGCTCTTGCTGAGTGTCTAGACAGCGCACGCGATAGAGTCTTAGCTTCATATTCGCACATTAACTTTATATTATATATATAATGAAAAACACATTTAAATAATTTAATAATTTGATGAGAATAAATAGCAGAGTCGTGGCCGAAATCATGGAGAATACAGGTTGAATTTTTAGTTCTTTTTATTCCATCACGAGAACAGGCATTATTTACAAGCGAAAGCGACGAGCACAACACAGAACTCACGAAAGCTAAGTGTACAAAAGGGGCGGGAAATCATTATCCCTGGTCTTAAATACCGAGACTTTGATAGGGATAAATATTTTTTATAGAGCTTATAAACGTGGATTTCAGTGGGAATTTCCAATTTTCACATATAAGAGGTAAGGGAAACACAGGGATCTTTTTAAAAGTATTTTGCTTAGACCAGCAATTTTCATCTCTCCCACGGTGAGTGAGAAAGTAACAGGCGTTTAGCTGTTTCAGCAATTTTACACAGCTTTTCTTGAATTAATTAACTAGAGCGAGTGAAATGGATCATGAAATAAGAGAATATTTTAGAATGATATTACTATCGGCTAAATTAAGATAGGGCTTTGGAAATTAATTAGGATTAAAATTAAGTTTAAAAATATCATTACATACATATATATATATATATATATATAT
>JAOUZG010007547.1:5771851-5808709 GCA_026289955.1 Argiope argentata | reverse complement strand
TGAAAGGAAAAACAATTTAGTTACAATATTCCCAAAGATGCAAAAACAAACTACTGTCTGGCCACGGCAAGATCTCCTCTAGACAAACGATTAAGTTTATATGACGGGCGTTATAGAAATAGGTGTCGATAGGGAAGATCCATTTTGAATGGGTTGAATCCAACGGAAGACTGGGAGCTTATTCTTTTTCTTGGCGCCTATTGAAGCGATAAAAACTGTTGCTCATTCGTCCTCTCGCTTTAGCCGCAGTTGCACGCATCTTTATTAATGTTTAGCTTACTTCTTTTATATTTTATTCATATTTTCTTAGGTTAATATTAACTGCATTTCATTATTTAATAATTTTTTTTCTGAAATTTTAAGATCCTTTAAAATGTTTTGTTTTTATACCTTTAAAAGAATAAAGAATTACTTTGAAATTAAAATTAGCGATTCTATTATGCTATATAAAGATATTTAGATTAGAATGATTTAATTTATTTTCAAGAATTGAATTAATGTATACAATTGTTAAGAATTAATTTTATTAAAATTTTTATTGCGAAATATTATGCAACTACATAATGGGGTGAAGAAAAAATTATATTACTGGCAGAGCATTACATTTTTTCGATAAAATAAAGAAAAATAGACATTTATTCAGGCTTCTGTTCTCGCCTTCCTGTTATTTTAATAGCTTTCCTTCTTATATAGGATAACAAGAATCTAAAAATTTATGCACATTAATGTGAGTTAGAAGGATTAAAATATTTAACGAGATTTCTTCTACTCGGATGCACTGATTGCGTTAATAAAACGGTGACAGATGAGTGCAGGGTCATCATAATTTAAGTACCCTTTTTTAAAACTATCTAAAAGCGGAAACATTTATCAGAAAAATCAGAAATCTTGTTGAGCACATAGTCGAGGGATGGGAATTTTTTTCTGCGAAAAAAAGTTACCAATATCGCCATCAGAAGGCGCTGAACTTTGAAAACCTGTAGTAAAAATGTGATTCGACGTCACGTAGCAGTTGTTACAAAAGGAAGAAATATTTGCCAAGATCTTGTTTGTAAGGCGCCTGCTATTCACAATGACGTTAAGTCTACAAGATCGCGCTTTATTAGAGAAACTATTCTATCAAAGCTGTAATTCCCCCGTAGTTGCTCTTCGGAAATTTCGGAGTTGTACGGGGATTCGGAAAGGTTCAATGAATGAAAAGAGCCTGCGTAAAATGATTATGAAATTTGAAGAGACATGATAATTGTTTGTTCGTCCTGGGAGAGGAAGAAAATCAATTTTTGCAGATGCAGTGGAGGAAGTTGCGCTCATGGTCGAAGAAGACAGAGCATCAAATGCTCATGGTACCACTAATGTCCAACGTGTGGCAGATGTGTTGAATAAGCCATATTCTACTGTCTATAAGATTTTGCGGAATATCCTGCTCTACTATCCTTAAGAACTTTAATTTGTGCAACGGTTATTTCCCGACGATTTTAACGTCCGATACAGATTTTCACTTGAATTTATTGCTCGCTGTGAGGTTGACGCAGAATGGCCATGTAATACCCTCTGGTCAGACAAAGCCCATTTTTATTTAGACGGTGCAGTGAACACGCACAACTGCCGCATTTGAGAATCTCAAAATCCCCACTGTCGTTAACGTTCCGTTACATTCGCCAAAAGTGACGGTATGGTGTGGATTTTCTGCATCATTTATTCTGGGTCCTTATTTCTTCGAGGAGTTAACGTCTGCAGGTTCAGTAACATGCTCCATCACTGGGCGGCGCTATGCATCGATGTTGCAGAACGAAATTATTCCAGCTCTACAACAACGTCACTGCCTTGACCGCACTATTTTTATGCAAGATGGAGCTCCTCCACATATTGCATTGTGTGTTTAGAACGTTCTTAAAACACATTTTACAGAAGAACGAGTCATCAGCCAACACTTTACTAAGGTGTGGCCTTCCCGATCTCCTGACTTGAATCCATGTGATTTTTGGCTTTGGGGGCATTTGAAATATTTGGTAAGTAGCGAAAACCTCAGAACGTTACCCTATCTTAAAGACAGCATTTCACGCCACGTGCGAGACATTTCTCAAAACACACTTCGGTCAACTGTGAAACATAGCATCCCGCGATTGCTATGTTCTGAAAATGATGGCCATCATGTGGAACATGTGTCCTTATAATTAAAAAATTATAACATTTGTAAAATTGATAAAAAAAATTGTAAAATTGATAAAAAATTTACTAAGCTCTTTGGGAAAAATTGATAAAAAAATTACTAAACTCTGGAAAAATTAATAACAAAATGTGTAATTGCTTAAAAATTATTAAACATTTGTAAAATACGTAGACCATTTATCAATACAACGCGCTGTGGTGGCGACATTGGTAACTTTTTTTTTACGGATAAAAATTCCCATCCCTCGATTATGCCCTCCACAAAATTTCAGATTTTTCTGATAAATGTTTCCGCTTGCAGACAATTTTAAAGTAGGGCACTTTAATTATGATGAACCTGTACTTTTAAACGACATTGATGGGCTTTGAATAGAAAGGTGTAGGTCATTAGGAGTGAAGAAATTTCAACCCCGAAGAGATAAAATAAATGCAGAAATTTATGGATCCTTTATTGCTGCACAGTTCATGACTACTGATATACATTGAAAAGAAAAGCTCATTTATCATTCTATAGTTTGAATTGACAATTCGTGAGAAAAAGTCTTCTTTCAAATAATTAGATTTCTTTTTTAAGCCGGGGGCAATGAATAAATGGTATACAAAAACGAACTTTTACAACGTTTTTCGTAGAATAATGTAAAGCGATGTTGGGCTTTTTTAGTTCCATTCCGGGACATCTGACACGCGCCTGAAGGAACACTTGTTTCAAATTTAGAACACTTTTACATATAAATATGGAATCAATTGTGTTGTAGAAAGCTTGTGTATATTGAAAATAAGTTACAAAATAAGTTTGATTTTTAAAAACCTAAAAATTAATAAAATAGTAATTATTGATTTTGAATTTCGGAAGATAGTATATATATGTGGAAAAAAATTAAACAAATTTTTTGGAGAGGTTTTAAGCATATTTAACAATGGATACTTTGCTTTATAACAGAATAAAAACAAGCTTGTTAAACCAAAATTGTCAAATAATTACGATTATTATGTTACCGTGTTTATATTGAATTAGATTACTTCGCGTTTGCTGCGGAGAATTTTATCTTAATTAGTTACATAAATTTAAAATAAATAAAATGAAAATTATTTTTTGTACTTAATTTTTTCTTTCTTCTAATCTACTTAATTTTATCTTAATTTTTCTTTTCTATTAATTTTTTTTTTCTTCTTGCGTAGTCGTTAGACGTAAAAATAATTATCCAGTTTTCTATTTCATTTGCACAGTTCTTTCTATAAATATGACAGGGATATTAGATACTTTCTAAACTCCAAGTATACAAATGATTTTCAGTCTAGTGAATTATTTTTTGAATTTGTTTTCGAAAATCAAATGCAATACATCAAATACCGCCAATTTGGCGCTAAACGTGCAAACGTACGAAACTTGAATGGATTTCTACCTCTGCGAAATGGACTCTTCCTGCAGTAACCTGTTTCTATAACGCCCGTTGTAAACATAGATGTTTGTCCGGAAGAGATTTTGTCGTGGCCAGATAGTACTTCAAATATACAAAATTTAAAAGAGACCCAGACGACTCCAAGTTTACGGACATAGACAGTTTTACAAAAGAAGGAAATACGTTATCTGAAAGATGCGCCATAATCAACAAGGAAATTTATGCACAAAAGAAATATTGTTTGGAAACAAGAAAGTTATTGTTCTTATGAAACCTTGAATACGGTTCATTTATTAAGTAAAAATTCAAGCAGAAGAAACACTGGTCTCAGAGTGCTGTCAAAGAACAAAGCTTGTTACAATGCAAATATCCATGCTAAACATTGAAGAAGCAGATTTGCAAAACATGCAAAATTCAGAGAGATTTATGGGGGAACTCAGCATAATTTTTAAAAATTAAAGCATGAGAAAACTGCTGGTGGCGAAGTTATGATGAAAATTATTTTAAAAGATGAAGTCCAATTTGCCAGTCAACAAACTGTTTAGAATTCACTGAAAAACAAAAAGCAGGGTTGCCATTCAAAACTGGAGGGGAAAAAAATCCATGTATTTTCAACCATAGTTATAATAAGATAATAAGAAAATGCCCGAATAGCATTCATGTGCTAGTTACAATGGAATATGGGTTTAATGGGAGGAAAAAGGAAAGGAAGGAAGCACCAACTTAACATGATTCAAAATAGCATATTAAAAGGTTTCAAATATCACTACATGTTGTACAGTTTAGCAATTCCAAATTTATATATCAAGTGGGGGGGTTATATTACCTCTCATGCTTTTTAAATACAAATCACACTAAATTAAGGACTCAGGTGAAATAAAACAAAAAACATTTTATTATCATGATACAAATAATTTAATGATTACTTAAGAAACTGCATTAGAAAGCAAGATTACTTTTTATAAAATTTATTCATTTTTGCCAAGTATTCGGGCATCCATTTCTGCAGATTTTTTTCAGATATCAGTTTCATGCAGCTAATATACCTAATTCATAACAAATAAGGTGTTACATTTCTGTACAATCTAATGTACATTTTTTTTAGCTGTTTCACTTTCGGTGAACAAATCTTTGATATATTATTGAATGCATTAAAAGACAAATATGACGCAATAAGTTTTATTTCCCTGAAAAATGCAGATTTAAATTATTGTTCTTGAACTAAAATGTTCGAAATTGGTTTATTTTCGGACATTAATTTTTTTTATTTGACACGTCATCTTTTCCTGTATTCCTTTTAGATACTAAATCCAACATCAATGATAACTTTAGGCCGGGATAGCCTGGTCTGTAGAGTTTTGGACTCGTATTCTTAGGTTGCGAGTTCGAACTTCGGAGGCCAAAGATTCTCCGAGTGTATGGTGGCAGGCGTTCATTAAATCTATCGTGGTCAAAAAGTCCTCCTTGTCGAGAGTAATACGACTGGAGGTACTGGGTCAGAGGTGATCGCTTTCTGTTTCTGATCTAAATTACGATCTGTGGGTGAATGGATGAAAAAGCATGAATTAAGTCCACCCCATAAAAAGGGTTGTGACGTATGTGTAGCTAAGTAGTACTCTTGGCCCTAGTTGGCGCTACTGAAAAACGAGAGATGCTCAATCGGTTTAAATCGCTGACAGGCCTGTCAGCGGGCTTGAAAACGTGCCATAAATAACAACAACAACCAATGATAACTCTTTTGAAATGGAATGCAGACCTGTATGGCATTTAGTCTTGTTAAAAGTCATGTTTAATCATTAGTCCTGTTAAAAGAGGAAAACATGATTTTCCACTTTTAACATGACTAATAAGAGCCTGTTTCCCCATATTAATTAGGTTTTTTTTTTTTTTACAAAGAAAGAAGTATGCAATAAGTGGATTTTCAGCAAAATCAGGATTGAATTTTTTTATTCGTCCAGTTCGTATTAAATACGAATTTTTAGTAGCATTGTTTAAAAAAATCTTTAATCTATCTTGAATAAGTTCACAATTTCTCAAATAATATACAATCCATTCAATAACCTGAAGAATGGTTGACTAAATGCCATGCTGCCTCCACAGGTTGGATGCTGCTAATCCTGACAAAGAAATCTATTCTATTTTTTAATTCAGTTATAGAAATCTCACGCATGCTCATTAGCTGCAATTCGAGAATCTCAAGAGGGGAAGAAAAAAAATTGCCTCGTTAATCGAAACTGGTATGATATACACAGAAAAAATGGGGTAAGAAAAAAATGGCGTGTTATCAAATTACACAATCGCGAATGACATTTTTCAGTGTTTACAAGCTATGAATATAATCTCTTATCCTTTCAACCTTTAGAGATCGGTATTTTTTACAAAGGGGGGGGGGTAAGAAACTTAAAATTCCCTACATTTTCCCACTTTTTATGAAAATTCTCAAATTCCCCTGTATTTTCTAGGTTATTATAAGCGATTTTTAAATTCCCAGTGTTTTTCTTATTTTTTCGGTGGCGTGGCAACCCAGAAGAATTACAGCAAGAAAGAAGGAATAATATGCCCAAGGCTCATCAGCGTACATAAACCCTATTGTACTAGTGAAGAAGGGTGGCACTCCTAAAATGTGTATAGTGTATAGCAAATTACACCAAATTCTTGCAAAAGATTATTTCTTCTATCTTTAATTGAAGATGTTTTAGATGGTTTTTGATTAGTCTAGATCTCAATAACAGTTTCTCTCATGTTGACGTACACAAAGATTGTCGAAAAATGAACAATTCGAATTTAATAAATCACCTTTTGGATTCAGAACTAGATCTGTGTTTTACAGCATTACGTTACAAATATTTTTAATTATCTATGAGATTGGTAATCATGTATATTCATACCAAATATAAAAATCATTTTTCGAAGAATTAATTTATAAGTAGAAACTTTCACTTATTTTAGAAAATTGTATTACAAGTTGTTGCATCCATAATGAAATTATTCGCTTGAATAATTTGCAGAATACACTAAGCGTGCAAGATTAAGCAATGTGAATTAAACTACAGATATTCTGTAGTACAGTTGCAGTTAAATTGTAAAAGATAATAATACAGTAATTGAAAGTTACACAATGCAATCTTGAAAAAATAAAATTAATATAATTTAATAAACAGTTATCCAATTCAATTTTGTTGTTGCTAACCTGTTATATACAGTATTGCTGCATTGCTCTCAAATACACATCACTCTACCATGATAAGTAGTTCTATCTGTGGATAAAGTTGGTATTTCCTTGCTGTCTTCTTTGACCTAGTTAATGAGTTGTCACTAGGATTAATTTGCCGAATCAGTGGTATGTATAAACCTTCCTGAAGAATGAATGCTGGTTTTAAGCAATAATTTTATACTAGTCTTTTCCCTAGATCAAAAGGATGAAGTGTTTGCTTTCCTATTTGCTGACTTGACAGGGACCATTATACAGTTTGACAATGTACTTTCACAGAATAAAAATGTACTTTCACAGTACAAAAACATCAATTTTAGAATTAGAAAATATTGAAAGATAATTAGCCTCAATATATTGAAGAATATTGCCAAGTGTTGCTCATTAGAAATAGTTGAAAGGTAGATTATATCTGGAAATTCAGACAAAATTGATAAAGTCTGGAAAGGCTAAGAATCTCTACAGCAACTGGGTGAATAAAAGTGATTTTCCCATGTGAGGAAATAAATCTTAGCCTCAATATGCCATTATTCTTGGCTTTAACCAGTAAATTAAATTTTCCCAAGAAATCAATAACTATGTTAAATTGGCTCATTTTGGTGACAATGAAAGACTAAATAAAGTTTCAAAGCAGATTTTGATCGAGTTGAATGTTGAATACCAAAGGCGAGGAATTTTGTGCCATTTGGCATAAAGAACAGACAGCTTGATAGGAATTATCGGTTAAAAGAACATGATTAAAACTCCATGCACTTAAATCTGGATGAGAATGTTATTTGCTTCAGTTCCATTTATGCTGGGGATAAAGCATAAACACAAGAAAAATACAGAAAAATAGTACAATATAATAGAATATACGATCTAAAATGCAATATAAATTTTAAATAAGATACAATAATACCTAAAATTCATATTTTTTTACACACAACTATAGCACCCATAACAGAGATAACACAATCAAGCATTTCAATACATAGATTAAAACAATTTAGCAAAAAATATACAATAACATACATGAAGAAAAAAAAATCTATTTGACCATAAATAGATAAGGGAAAAATGCACACAAACTTCATTAATTTTATTTCCTAAATGAAATGAAAAATGCACAGCTGAAAAAGTCTAATAATCAAGTTATAGTGAGGTTTGTTTTATACTTGTTTCAATTTTTCCAAATATTTTTTCAGGTTAATATCTAAAAATTATTGCCAATTAGTTTCTTCAGCAAATTTTGGTATTTGGTTAAGATAATTGTAAGTGAAATAACTGTTTTGACACCTTATATATTTTTCGCTTCGTCATGAAAGTATAGTATAATTTTTCATTTAATGACGATAGGTATAATATATCGACTTTTTTCAACTGATAAATTAGTCACAATGTTTTAAATGATGAAATTTTTCTTTTCATATTATTAGTCAATAGTTTTATTAATAGCTCATATAATTAGTAAATCATTTTTCTTACAAGCACTAAATCCCAGTAAATTGAACGGTGGACAAGCTGTGTGAAGATGATCACAGTTTTAGATTTTTATTTCAATTAGAATTTGTGTGGCTGAACTAAGGAATTTGTTAGATGGCATCAGAAATGCAACCTCAGAGATTCCTTAAGATTCTGATTAAAAGCTAAAAATCAGTCTTTTCCATGTGCCAGTGAGCAAATTGTTAAACCTGTTTATGTATACATAAACACTGCAGATTGCAAACTCACCTTTTTATAGATGTAAATACCACAGACTTAATACAAACCTTTTAATAGATGAAAAAAACTGCCGTTGGCCAAAATAATAGTATTTTTTTTACCCACTTACCTTCCGCTCTTGAGAGGCTAAGATTTTATCGTATGTATATAACGAAGAGATATTTTTAGTTTTGCCCTTTTTGTGAGTTTCTTTATTACTTTAGATAAATTTCCAATCAAAACAGAATTTACCAGGGTGATGAATTCTGTCTATGTGTACACACCCTACTTCAATATACTTGAGAGCAAAATAAATTGTTGTAAATTCAGAGGAGAACAAAGAAAAGAGAGGAGTTTGTAACTTGAGGAGTCATTAGTTCAACCTGATTTTTGGGAATAACCATATATTTGGCATTAAAAAACACCAGAAAAGTGTGGGTAAATAAATGAAAGTTTGCAATTAGTGCACCCTTCTTTGAAAAATTTCAATGATATACATGTCTGAAACCTTAAAACAGACAGAAGTTGGCTATCAAAATGTATGCTTACATGACATAAGTCACAAATATCTTGATCTCTTAATTTCTCTCCAAGAACTATGCTTCTGGTACATTTATGAAATCAGTGTCAGACAATGCTTCAGAAAACATTCAAGGTATTATAATTAATGTTTGACAAGAAAGGTACTCAGTTTTATCTATTTACTTAGCATTAAAGTATGCCATATATTAACTAACACAAATGATTCACCAGAATGTTATTCTTTTACATTCAACTTTTAGATAATAGGTTAAAAAATTTCTGAATGAGGAATAGTGATGAGATATAAAATATTTCTGTCCAAATAATATGGGCTTAATGGCATTGTCCAATAAGGAATGGATGCCACTAGCAATGGATCTACCAAGACCAGGCCCCCTACTATGGTGCTAGTCAAAGCCTATATGAGAGGGGCATGAAGACATTGGTTACCACCCTTAATACCGAGACGTGATCCTTTGCTTCATTCTCTAAGCAAACTAATAAAGTAGATGGCTAGTTACTGGCTGATTGATACATCATTGACCACACTGCACCATTCATCAAATGGGTCATAATATGCGTTGAAGAATGAGCATTTTTAATTATCTATGAGAAGCTAAGTAGCAACAGCTTTTCAAAGACAATTCCCTTGATTGTAATCGAAGAATGGCGATGAGAACATTATATTATATTATATATATATATATATATATATATGGGGGGATAAGCTTTAAGAGACCCAAGGATCCTAAAAACCTCAAAATCGGAACACCCAGACCTAATTTAAGATGGTCTCTTAAAAACATTAAGTTCTGAATAAAGCCAAATTAATAATTACAAGTTGAATAAATAATTTGTAAGTTTAAATAAAAGCTTTGGAAATCCTTCATACAGTCTCAGAATAAATGAAATTCTAGCAGACCTTGTGCATTTTCTTAACATTTAAATACAAAAATTTTGTTACATTTGAAATTAAATATAAAATAAAACAAGAAAAAACTTACATCATGTATTTTTACATGATTTGTCCAGTCATAAAGAAGGTTAGCATCGGGAGCTACAGCGTAGCCATACCATTCGAGTTTCAAAAATTTTCCAAGCTGTAAGAGTAAAAATACTATAGTTACATAAAAAATAAATGAATACATAAGTATTCATTTATTCTGAAAAAGTAATTTTAAAACATATCTTTTAAAGATTTTTTTTTTCAATTACAGAATGTTTAGAGAATATTAAGATAAATGAGGGAAAGAAATTCGTTTGCAAAAGTGAACTGGCTTTAGTCTTTTGAAGAGAGTCATAAAACATCACGTGATTCACTTGGCTGATCTTCCCTAAAATGCATAACTGATCAAAGCCAATGTAATTTTCCTAATTAAGTCTAATTACACAATAAATCAACAAAGATTTGATTTATACATAATATGTTTAATTATAATTTAAGTAATTTGATTCTCTCACGGCGCATACAGAATTCTAATAAAGTAAAATCTGAGCAAATTGTTCTATGCAAGTTAAAGGCACATAATTCAATCCTACATTATGAAGATGGGGAGGAGGAGGAGGAGGAAGGCCTGGAATAAAATTGATGCTTTATCACCAGAATAAAAGTTTATAGTTCATTCACTATAATAAGTACATATGAGGTTAATTTTGTCTCTGGAATACTTTGACAGCAATTTTAGAACAATAAAATAGATATTCATTTCCTTTCAGCTTAAAACTGCTCTTTTTTCAGCCAATAATTTCTTTTTGGTCACTTTTTTTTATCATTATTGAAACCTGTTGAATTTAATCAATTTTCCTGAATAAAAATCTTGGGGTGAAGTGATAAATATAATTCTCTGAAAGCAACAAATAAAAATGGAAAGAAAATGAAATTTTTATAAATATTTTTTGTTATTTTATCAAACATATTTAAAGTAGTAAATGCATTTTAATATATATTTCTTTCATATCAAATTTATATGTTTAATTTCAAATCAAATGACAATTTTTATAAAACAGAATATCACCTGATTCTTTACACATACAATTATATTTTGAAGGAACAAAAATTTGTTTTCAGTTATAAAGATCAATACATTTTTAAGCCTTTTGTATTGATATCCAAGCAATAGTTCTAAAATGTAAGATCACAGAAGATATTGGTAATAATATTAGCAATGGCAATAAAATAAAGTTCATGCATTTAAATTTGTAATCAGAAAGGATCTTATTGACATAAAATTCAGCAACTTTTCAATCAATTAACAGACTTTTTTTGCCATATTTTTATGTAGAATTGTAAATCATTTAAAAGACCAAAGTGCAATCAAGATAATATCATCTATAAAAGTAGGCATTAGATGATGAATTCTAACAAGTAACATAACAAACAAGAAATAAATTTTTTACTCATCCGACAGTACATTTTTGCTACAAATATGGGAAAATATTAAAAGAATTGGAACAATTAACTCAAAAATCTACCAAGGAATACTAAAACAGCTATTTTTAATAATTTGTAGAATTTAACTTCCAAACATGTGTAACTATTGCAGTAAATTTAAAATTCTAAAATAGTAAAAATATAAAGATATAAGCATTTACAATGATAATGGAAGAAAAGGAATTCACATGAATAAATAAGCTAATTGTACATAATATCATAGATTAGAAATAATGCATGCAAGTATATCAATAAGACTTAATACCTTATCAAAGTAATCTTTGGAGAACTCTTCTTCTAAAGCCTTAAACCAAGTTAATCCAATATTACTCCTTAAAGCTGGATTCGTTTTGCACAGCTCTATTATTTTAATCCTTTCAGCATCGATCGGTTCTAACTTTTTACGGCCATCCAATTCATTCTGATAAAAGGAACATAAATACAATAATAAATAAAAGAATAAAAACAATATTCATGCAAATCATAGTTTTTCTTATACTGTAATTTATGATACATAATAGCCTCTTTGGATCCTTGTGCATCAGAACACATAAATATATTTAAACGGCCTTTTACAATTCATAATACCTTTTCCAAATATGTAACATAATTGAGATTAAATGTTAAATTTTCATTCACAAGAAATTAATCCAAGCTACCTCTAGAATAGAATTTAAAAAAAGTAAAATAAATTTCTGTGCATCAATACAAGGAAAGGGGAAATCCTGCCACAGTAGAAATCGGATGCCAGGTTTCAGAATTCATCCCTCCCCAATGACCATAGTTGTATCTTGAAAATAACTTTATGCATATCAATAGATATTAAAAATTCCTGCTTAAAAAGAATGGAAATAAAATCGATATAATCTAAATTTCTGGAATTTTTCAACTTCATTTTCTCACATACTATATATATAAACAGCAACAAATAGTTGCAAACTTTAAGTTTTTAATGATGGGCACTCAGGTAATTAAATCAAATTTAAAGGTCTTAATAGATAGTATCCATATTTTTAACTTCTTTGGGATAGAAAGCCATGCATAGCTCTTTTATTGTTCGGTAATGAGAATGATATTCTATGAAAATTCAATTCAAATTTCATGTTAACTGAAAGCCCCAGGTAATTTATTCCATTATAGTTCATTTCTACAAAATTTTTGGCTATTCTAATTGATTTAGAGTAACTAGTACAGTCTTAGAGCAAAGAACCTAAAATAAAAGGGAAATCTTAATAGCTATTGTTGTTTCAGTCAACAGACAGTGCCTGAACTAGAAGTTTGATTTGACCACCAATATAAGTGAATAAATTGCTTTTCTTTCATGACATATTAGCTCACAATTCAACATTACTTAGTAATTCCATTCTAAACTGCATATAAAGATATCAATTTTTCAATTATGTGTATTGAAAGAATGTTTAAAACTAATTGAATAACCATTTTCCTCCAACAATTTCTAACTGATATCTTACTTTAATCTTCAATTAATTTGCAACACAGTCTAAAATAAAGTTGCATATCTTGAAGTTTTCAACTAGTGAGAAAAGGCATTTTTTTTTTCTATTTATAAAATATTTAATTCTTTAAATTATTACTTATTTTACAAACTGTTCTTGTGATTATTACTGCATAATAGTTTTATGAATTCCTTTTCAATTCAATCTAATGCAGTATTTTCTGCTAAAAATGTAAATATATTAATAAGTAAATATTTCAAAAAATTAATATCTGAAGCTCCTATTAATTTATAACTCTCGCTATACATATATAAATACTTTGAAACGACACTTCAAACATTCAAAAAAAGATATTAAATATAATTCAGCAAAAATTACAACAACTACCTCGTTAGTTGTCTGTTCACAATAATTTGGTGAAGCAGATGATACTGGTTTCTGAAACATTCTGTTCTAAAATGCTTCCTTTTGGAAAATAGACTTTACTCTGAAAATCTGAAAAATTCATGAAAGTCTCACAAATTAGTGCTCAGTAATTTTGAGAACTTTTATTGCTCTATTTTCATACTGGGGTTCAAGTCCTAAAAGTAGGAAGAGTCAAGAGTTAAAACCAAACCTAATGCTTTGACTCGGAATGCTATATTGAAATTCATTCATTTCAAAAATACCATAACTTTTGAGTCTAGAATTTTTATGTTCGGAAATCATTGAAAAGTCAGCTATCTAAATAGATTATTATCTTAAGTAGATTAAATCAATACAAAAGTTATTTTTTTATGAATTTATTTAATGCCTGTTAATATTAAATTATATATATAAATTCAGATAGCATCAGATTACTTGCAAATAATTATTGAAATTTAATAAATATTATAATACCATTTCAGAAGCAAAATAATCTCAACAAAAATAAAAATCAATCTTTTATTCTCAGCTGAAATTAAACTTATTGTACAGCACAGGAAGTATAAAGCAAATTTATTACAATGTTAGACATTGGGAAAACGTTTGAAGGATATTAGTATAGTCACATTTACCAATTTCGAAGAATCAGATGTTATAAAAAAATGCTATTTCTAATCACAACTGCATAGTGATACATTTTTTTGATTGCTTAGCTATTTTCAAAGTGGCAGAATTAATTGGATAAAAATGTGCTCTTCTAGATGAGGCCTGTTTCATTTTGTGATTTGCTTGATAATAGGCAAAGGAATCTTGGTGATATACATCTATGAATCAAGAAGTTTCAAATGAAACAAAAACAATTAATAATAATTATATAATTAATATAAATGGCAAATTCGAAATTGAGTTCTGGAAACCTGAAAAAATGCAAACTATTCAAGTACATATTCTTATTTCTGGTGTTCAAAATACGATTAACTGCTAATTCCCACATGTGTTTCCATGTAGCTTTGTTAATAATAGAAGTTTAGAATGCAAAAAACATGCATTGTTTGAGAATATTCCTCAAATTAACATTATCTGGATGCTGCCAGGTAAGGCAAATAATTTTCCAGAAATGCTTGACAACATATGAGCAATTCGAGTTCATTTTTATCTCAACCACATTGGAGCACAAGCTAGCTTTATATACTTCATGAGTATTATAAGATTATATGATGGACTTGGAGTGCCAAATTATAAGCATAACAAATGGTTTACAGGAATCGACCACTATACATGGCTGAGTTTACCGGAGATATTATCAGTCATACTGGAAGAGCAACTACCATCTTCTGAGTCAAAATAGATACTAAGCAAATACTATTGGTCAGTACTTAACTTTTTCATGATGAAAAGACTAATTTTCACTTTTAAAAAAACACTTTATGATTACTTTTTAAACACCTTTAGAGAAAAACAAGAATTAACTTTAACATAGTATTTTTTTAATAGAGGACTGTGAATTTGATTTAATAAATTGAGTATTAACTAAGCAAGTGCTTAATTTTTTACAAATATAAACAAATTACAGCCATATATTATAGAATTAAAACTAATTTATTTAAAATTTTTTTTATGAAAGTTTTGCTTGAAAAGCTTATAAAAAGACTCCCATTGTCTATTTTAAATTATTTAATTACACTACAGTTAGTTGTGAAGAAGGTGCACTACTATTTCATTATGTTCAAATTCCGTGAAATTTTTTTTTATCTATAACATAAACATACCGTCAAAAATATGTTAAACTGTCATCAGTGGCATTTCTTACTGATATATTACATGCAATGTAATATCAACAAATTATTGATGAATAGATAATTCTAAACAATTTTAATTAATTAAAACAAATATTTTTTAACATTATTCAAAATTGTTTATGAGACATTTATTATTGACTAAATTTATAAGTGAAATAGTTTTAAAAAAGACACTCTCAAGATGAATTTATAGACCAAATAAATAAACATTACGTAAAAATATTATTTCATTAAATTACAAGTATTTTTGCTCATCTTAAATAATCAATGATCAGTTCAACACTTTAAGAAATTCCCATATTCATTTTTATAATGAAGTACAATTCCAGTGTTTTTGTATTCATGATAGAACAAGATTCTATTCCCCCCCCCCTTCTTTTTTCTAACAATGGCAAAAATTCACAATCAACAATGCTGTAAGCAAAGATTCAGGATGAGAATACTCTCTCTCTGTGTGTATGTGTGTGATTTTCTGTAGTTTTTCACAATATACCCATAATTGCATAGTTTTCACTTAACTTCTGTAGCAACTACGGAAATTCCATAGCTATTGGAGAGCATGTAAAAATCACACTAATTTTATTTAATATGTAAATAAAGTGTTGTTCCTTTTCAGAAATTGATCTAAATGATTTCAAATCATTCAATTTTTGTCATTAATAATGTTTCTCCAATCCTTAGATTTTGTTAGCAGCAAAAGGGCTTAATGAAAGTGCCTATTCAATTTCCCCAATTACTTTAAGAAAAAATTCTTATGTACAGATAAAGAAATCATAGTCTTATTTCTCTTATACCAGTACTATTTCAATTGCCATCTGTTTCTCAACCATAGGCGATATTTTGATTGGGCCAATGTTCAATATTTTATTCAAAACATTAGTAATATCCATTGAGGGGATTCAAACAGGATGCTTTAGGAAGTTACAAATGCCATATTGTGAAACATATTTTTTAAATTCAAATTTCAAAATTTTTAATAATGTTGCATTTTTTTTAAATAGATGTTTGTTTTTGAGAAAGAATGACAATTTTCAAAACTTTCCATTCAACTTCAATAACATTTACTTAATCTCATCTAAATGTTGAATAAGTTTTTTTTTCTATTTTTAATTAATTTTATTTTCCTGACAATAATACTATCAAAATCAAGTAAAGATAACTTCACCAGGAGATTTACAAACTCCATGAAAATCACTTTCATAGTATCTTTAAAACTTTCCTGATAAAAGTACAACACAACCCATGTCATTTTTTCCCCCCACATTTACTTGTTTTGCAACAAATCTACATTTTTTTTTTTTTACTGGGAGAATTTATTAGAAATAAATTTGTTATACATTCCAATGTTTTAAAATAGGCTACATGACATATGTACAAGGCATTGAAAATCACACTTGAAAGGTATTATAGAATATTTCTTTTGTAGAATATAAGATTTCCAGGAATTTGTTCTCTCTTATACTTGAATGCACTTCATCAATTGTGATAATTGAAAAAATAATTTCAACTAAGAAAAACTACTAAAACTTTTTTTTGCAAGTAACACAATCATAACTTTACTAATTTAAGAAAATCAGGTGCATTAAAAGATGAAAGGGGTTAATCACTCCAAAACAATTGAAGAAATAATTTAATATGTTCTACAGCATTTGTGAAAACAATTCAAAATATTTCTCCAATATTTCATTGCATACTCCCTAATAAAGGTGCATATCACCCATCCCTTTTGGCACAAAAAGGAGGAGGTCATGAAAGCTACCAGTAAACAATAGAACTATTGTTTTAGAAACCAAATAAATTAACCAAATTTAATTTATCTAACTAGATTTTTTTTTTGTTATAATGTTTACAGGCATGAGCATAGACTGACAGATGGTCAACTCACTGAAAAATTCTGATTTCAAATTTCAATATGAATCTATACTTTAGATGCTACGATTATGTGTCAAATTTAATTGAGATAATGTCTTGAAGTTATTATGTTTATTTTTACTTCAACAGACAGACAGACAAAAGAAGAAAAAAAAAATATTTATATAAGTTTTTTCTCAAAATTTAAAAATAGAAGAAAAAGAAAAATAGAAATTTGGTATCAAGAAATTCCAGCTCAAACCTTTCTTGTGTATCACATTTACAATTAGTCTTAATTCCAAAATGTGTTATTGAGTGGTTTGAATCATGGAGGCTGCTCAAAATCTGGGGTTTAAAACATTGGCAGTTACAATTTTCTCACTGAATCATTTATATACACAAAAAGCAAAAAGAATTTTAAGGGCATTAATTTATTTTTAGTATATTTTGATTAAAAGTTACAAATATGCAAGTAACTTTGGAGCACCATAAACACTTTGCTTACTTTTATTTCTGAAAGCCTTGAACCATTCAGTGTATTCACTTTTGGAAGTTCATAACTCCATAAGAAAAAGACAACATATAATATCTTCATGATATTTTCCAATATTCTGAATACTGGCCAATATCAAGAAGATATTGTAACAACATTATTGAATATTTTGAGTTATTAGAGAATGAACGAAATAAACATTTTCTGAAGTATCATTAGAAAGCTCTAAGACTTTTCATGAGAATTATTAAATGTAAAAACACTTGGAGAGTCACTAAATGATGTGGAAATATAATTAAAAAGTATTCTACACAGATGTCATTATGAGAAGAAAGAGAGATTATGAGATAAAGTTATTGCTAAAAACCAAAACTCCTGGTTTTACGTGAATACATAAAATTGTCTATAAAAAGAAAGGATTTTCTATCTAAACAGACGAATGGAAGAGAAAGAAAATTCAAGTAAATGAAAAGGATATATTTTCTCTATTCTATCAGTATTTCCCTAAAATGAGACAAAATCTTTGCTACTGAGCTCTGGATTCATTAAATATTGAAAATCTGTAATTGCAAAGAAAATAAGGATGTTATTGGACAGATCTAGTAAGGTAAATGCTTATTTATTGGATGGATAAAATATGCACTCTTACAGCCCTTATATAAGGACTGTGAAATATAAGTAGTCTTGAAAGACTTTTAATGATGGATCCAATTTTTCAGATCTTAAGTCTGAACAGTACTGTTTATTTTTATATCAGCAAATAAATAAAAACTGATTGAATTTCATGCAAGTTCTCATGCACTATGAAATGTTTCATTATTCAAATAATAATTTCAAAATTACTTTTCAAATTATATTCTTTAAAATAACCAAATTTTCCCTTTTTTTTATTTTTAAATGTCAAAGCTAATTGTTGGGCAAAATTAATCAAAAGTTTTAAGGGTTCTACTAATCCAAAGGAGAACATTACTAATGTGTGTCAGAAATTAATTATCAAAATATATATTCGAAAAAATTATTTTAACCATCTTTCAATTTTTTAAATACAAAGAGGTGCAACTAATTATTAAACAAAACTGGTGGAATTTTTAAGAACAGATGAATTTAACTATTCTTTGCACAATATCTTCATACTATAATAACATCAATTTTTTTCCTTTCCAATTATTAACCCATCTTAATATATAGTGAAATAAAACCTTTAAGATTTATCTCAAGAATGGATGGTTTTGAAGACACAGGATCATTATTGATGAACCGAACTGTCATCAACTTTCATAAGAAATAAAAATTGCCCAAATCAACTATAATCAAAGGACTGAACCTTTAATTTCATCAATCATTTAAAATACAAAGATCATGGCCTCAGCTGGTCATCAGAGGCAATTGATTGATTCATTTTGTTCTATTATTATTTGCTATTTAGTAGTGTATTTCTTATTACTCCAACATCATGCAAATAAATAATTAAAACAAATAGACATTTAGATAAAGAAAAATATTACTTAGAAAATTATTGCCAACAATGAAATTACTATATTGGCTAAATCTAACTACAATCAAGAAAATACTGTTAAATAATTCATTATTTTTTAAAAGAGTGTAAATTTTAATTGACATAATAAAAGTGTTAAGGTGTTACATGCATTATAGGGTTATACATTAGAGGATACTACATTCTATATGGTAGACAAATAACTGAATCAAGTGCCTACATTTTGCATATTTCAATGCTAAGTTATGCTAAGAAATATTAGAAAAAATATACTTTATTTAAATTGTTCAACCTCCCTTTTTTTTAAGATTCTTAAGAAGCAATTAGAAAAATTCATATTTCAAAACAATTTGTTTCATTACATGTCTAAGAAACTTCCTCCAATATATTTTGCCATCCTCCCTTTAATTCAGAAGTAAAATTCTAAAAATAATTACTTTCAGTTTACTAGCAGTCATATTTACTTGATCAAAATACTTTGATTACTAACATTCCATTGAATCATTCACCGAAATTTGAAAGAAATGAACTTTATAGAAATGTAATTTTTTCCATGAAACTTAAAAAATCCTACCCAATGTACAGTAAAATAAAAAGCATCTCCATATTATTAAGTGAGAAAGCCATACATTATGTACTGAAAGTATGAAAATTAAATACAAATAATTATTCTTTGAAATATTCCATAATCAATTCTCAAATGATTCAAGAACCTATCTGCTCTATGTTAGAACTCTGATTACTTGAGCAAGAATGATATAGTAATTCATAACACACTTAATATTCTATCAGCTGTTAATTAAAGGAACTCAATATATTAACCAAAGCTTACAAATAAATACAGTTTATACTACTGCTTTGCAGCTTTTTTTATTAAAAAATTATGGTAAAAAAAATTTCACTAATCCCCATCATTGCTGCAAGTTGGGAAGAGGGCATACTTGGTGTTTTGTGTAGTTTTCCACTATATATCTGTAGTTTACACCTAATTTCTATAGTAACTAAGGAAATTTCATAACTTTTATAAGATATGGTAAGCTGATCTAATTTGGAAACAAAGTAGTAAATTACATGTAGTATTTGGAAACTAAGTACACTCCCCCATAATTCAAATACTTCTCGCATATTAATAATTATCAAATGAACAATAGTTTATAATGGGAAAAACAAAATAAATGTTCCCTGGTTATTTATAACTTTTTCAGACCTCATTTCTTTATTGAAATGTGTAGAAATATTTAAAGAGCTGGTTTCAAAATAAAATTGCCCTTGTGTAGCAAAGTGCTTTCAAGAGTGATTTATAATTTCTGCAAATAATAAAGAAGAATGAATATGTGTTGCATTCTATAGGGTAGTCTATTTGATCCACAGCTACCAAATTTGGAATATATATATATATATATATATATATATTGAAGGAAAGAAATATCCACCTCAAAATAATTCTTCGAAATTTTAATTAAAAATCAAAGGGAATTTTCCTTTCATGACTTGGGAAAATATTACGGCAGAAAAATTAATTCTATAGCAATTCAAAGAAAAAAAATAATCTTTTTAACTATACCCATTTTTAATAATTGTGGGAAATTTAGCTGAATATTAGCAATTTTTGAAAAAATAATTTTGTGCCTAATTTTTAATAATAGATTGCAGTGTTATCCTAAAATTCCAACTATTTTCATTGTTTTATTAAATATTCATTTGCATGATTTTCATTCATCGTTAGAAGTTTAAGAAAAAAATACCATTTAATACCTGCACACGACAAATAAAAAAGTTAAATAATATCTTGAGATTTAAAGCATAGTTTAACTAGATATTTATGTTTTAATAGTGATATTATGCAATGGTACTGTCTCAACCAGAAAGGTTCATGGATACAATAAACAGAACATAATGCAATTAAATCATCTCATCATTAATGCCCGACACTTTAGCAGAAACATAAAATTAGATCAAACTATTTTTTCGGAAATCAAAAATAACCAATTTTTCCATTGAACCAGCTAGTTAAACAAAGCCATTAGTCAACAGTAAGAATTTTTACCTTATATCTTGACAGTAGGCAAATTACAGCATAGAGAAGTATATTCATTTATGCTTATAATTACTAAATCTACCATCAAGTAATGCAGACAATGTTGCTGTTGCTAATCTCCATGGCCTGACTTAGTCAGGCCCAATCTCAAAATCTGTTGACAAGAAGAAAGTCAATGACGAAGGAGGGAGAAGAATAAATTTCTCCCCAAAGAAGCTCTAAGCCGTCTAGAATATGTTCAGCAGACACCTGATGTTGCAGCATTTCAGGTAAACAGGGTAAGATTTTTCACCCTGAGAAAAGAAAAGACATATAAAGAGGCCACTGACAAGGAAAGATAGGCAAGTGTTGGTTTTTCTATCACATGGGAGAATTAAGGGCTGGCTCGGTTTATTGGCTCTATACCAATCATGAGTAGGGGGTAACATCCAATTCTTCTTATTTAGGGATTTTGCTTGAGAGAAGAGTTCTATATGAGTTCAATAGAAGATGAAGTTCCAGGTTGCTTCCTTTCTTTCCTTCTTCTTTCCTTATTAAGCAGGCAATACTTTCCTTTAGCATTCAAAACAAAATTTATGAAAATACTCAACATATTAAAAAGCAATAAATAAGATACGAACATGAACAGCACGTTTCGGACACATACGTAAAAAGACTTAGAATTTACCAGCACAACAACATATGAAATATTAAATGGATACTAAAAATTAAAATAAAATGCGGAAAATCAATATGCCAATCTAAAGAATGAAATTATTTGTCAGTTAATTTTATTTCTTTTTATTTCTCGGCTTCATTCTTCAACCAGTAAAAAGAAATTATCATCTCTAAATATTCTTTTAGGTGCACTATAATTTAAATAAAGATAATTAAAGAGGTTGAAAGGAAGATGTTAGTTATGCAAAAATAGTGCAAAGCAAATCATTGAATAGATTAAAACAAAATAGTTAAATTCGAATAACAGTAAGTCGACATTAAAAAAAAAAGACAAAAACATAAATATAGTGATATCTTTTTAAAAAAAAAACTTATTCAGAAATTCATAGCATAAAAATGCCTTTTTAACTAAAAATACAGCAGAAAGTTATGAAGAAGAAGAAAAACTTACGCAAATGATCCCATTAAATGAATATGAGAAAAAGACAGCTGTCAGATTGAAGCGCAAAATTCGCCGAATTTTCAGACGGAAAGGGCATTTCATTTCACTTCAGAATTTACGTATGCGCAGTACCGCCTAAGCAGATGAATAGCTAAGTATTTCTTCACAGATTAAATTTCGATTACCTGCTGGATGGGATGTTCAGGAATTAAGTTCCCTAATTTAAATTTTGAAAGAAGACTGATATAGGGATGACGAATATTGTACGAATGGTTATTACTTAACCAATATCTAAAGTTCACAAATATCTGTGATCAATACTTTTCAGAAAAGGGCGGGATTTAAATCACTGACACGTTCTTACTGGTTTCAGGTCTTGGATAGGGATGACGAATATTTTAGAAACGGTTATTACGTAACCAATATGAAAAAGTCACAAATGTCAGTGATCAATACTTTTCAAAAATAGGGATGACGAATATTTTAGAAACGGTTATTACGTAAGCAATATCAAAAAGTCACAGATTTCAGTGACCAATACTTTTCAAAAATGGGTGTGATTCAAATCACTGACACGTTCTTATTGGTTAATATTTCAATTTCAGGTCTTAGATCACGATAGAAAGTAACAATCGATACGATCTGTCCAATGGACGCTCTCGAAGCAGATGTCAATCATGCATTTGAAAAGTCCCTTACCCACTGGTGCGCTTTCCAGGAACAGACCCCCCCCCCACACACACACAAATAGTTGGGGCAGGTGGCCGGTGATGGGACTTTTGATCACACGCAGTGAGCTTCCTATTTCAAAAAGAGTCAATTCTCCCCATCGCTGGAAGCTATATGCGACTTGACTAATCTTACGAAAACTAGATTTCTTCCGCATTCATCTTCACAGAAAAATACTAACTTGTGTTTTTAAACAAGTTTCGGCCGATATTCAATGCTTCAAACAAAATTAGTAAAGATTTATATCTATTCTTAACTGGATATAAATACTATAATTACTAAATATCTACGATTGAAGCGATTTAATAAGTTCATAATTAAATTTTCTGCGCCTGGTTAACATGAGAATTCCGTTACTCTGAAGGATTTCCCAGTTTTTAAAGTCAGAATTATGGCTTATTAAGCTGATTTAAAGATTAAAGGACCATTTTAAATCAATTGCCAACGATAAATTTTTCTTCATTGATTTATAAAAACATTTTGGGAAAGATGCACAAAAACTCATGCAAATTTAAATACTTTATTTAAATTTTATAACAGAGAATGTAAAGGCTTGCATCACGTATATATCAATAAATTTGTTTAGATTTCATCAATATTATGGCTGGCAATATGATAAAAAAATGCTTCGTTTGTTAAAATTTCGTGGATTTCAAAATTCATCGGGAAATAATTTATAATGTTCCCATTTAGGATATTCTTTTACTCTTTTTGCTCTAATTGATTTTCTTTAAAATATTTTTTATTGGAATGAACTTAAATAAATTAATAATTAAAATAATATTTCTTCTGCCTTTTTTCTTTCTTTCTTCTTCAAGGTGTTTTAAGTGTATATAAAAGAGAATTGATATCATTAGACTCAAAAATTTAATCTCTTGTATTTTCAAAAATACCATTTCAAGAAAATATCTGTAATGTATACTGAGTCTTATTCAATCTAAACGTAAAATTTTAACCCCTTGACATACGAATTTGTTTTACTTAAATTGCTATTTTAATTAGATGACGCATACTATCTTAAATATATATTGTTATCTTCATATAATAATATAACGAGCATTTGAGATGTTGAAGCCTTTCTAGGTGATTTTTTTCATTTTTAAATGCTTAATCGTGTTCACTTAGTTGCAGGCTTAAAACTGAAATAATTCGATGCGCGTGTTAGACATGTCAATGTTTACGAAGGGGTTAAAAAATCGTATGGAAATTTCTGAAAGCAAAAGATGATAAATTGCTAAATGCAACCTGCCTTTCGATTATAAGTCATGCATACTCTATATTCTATTGTCTAGATATTATTTTTAGTAAAATTATATTTCATGTTTTCAGATAAAGTTTTAATAAAAGAAATGGATAAAAACTATTTTTTTAAAACCATAAATTTCCTTAATTGTAAAATATTGATTATAAAAACTAAAATACCTTCAAATTTACATTCTTATACATTCAAATAAATTCTGCATTTTTAAGAATTCCCTATTGTAACATTTTTAGCCGTGTTTCACAGAAAGAGTTTCAAAAAATCGGTTTTGCGTAGGAAGGATATAGATAAATGCGTGTTTGTGTCTCTCAAAAAATATATACTTTTAGGAATTAAAAAGTAATATTTTGAGCAAATGGAATGGCTTGAAAAGTTAAATTTTAAACTTATAGCCGATAAAAATGCCTTAAAAATATTTTATAATGAAAATAAAATTTATAATGTAATAATTTAAAATGAGCCAATTTCTACCGATTTAAAAAAAAAACTGTATACCTTAACATAATTACTGAGCAAATATCAAATTTGCTGAATATTCTTTAACGATAATTGCGTTTCTAAATAAGAGAGAAGGGGGGGGGGGAATTCGCTTGAAGTTTACTAATATCTTCTCAACTCGAAATTAATAATAATTGACATTACTACTCTAAAAAAAAGGAAGGTAATCGATTTTGTTGGGTCACAAGTAATAACTATTTCATTCTGAGAATTTGTTATTGGTTAAGAGCATATATAAAAAATTAAGAGATTTAGCGCAAAAATTGCAAAGCTTTCTCAAGTATTAAACAAACATATATATACATCAATCAAAATTACTAATTTAAATACGTCATGCCTTTTGTTCTGGCACTCATGTATGTATGTGTAATTCTCAGCTGTCTTATGAGTACAAACATTTCCACACTAAATTATTATTCGCAAAAGAAATTGTTTTGAAGAAAGACTGAAATTAATTTTTAAATTAAATACACTTCATTTTTGGAGAACTGATGCCTTCTTAAATAATATAGACGAAAATATAAAAAAAATTTAAATCAATTTTCTTTAAAACATGTCAGTTTTTTCTATAAGAATTAAGATTTAAAATGTGAAGGCATTAGAAAAGTATTATTTAAAATGAAAATTCATTCAGACACTTTTCCATTTGTTTTTCAAAGTGTGTTAAATATGAAACAAAGCAATGTTCAAAATTCCTATTGTTTAAAATTGGTGCGTGGGTAAAAGGTTTACTGAAAATTAGTAAATGTTTTGTGCTTGGGAGGTCTGTCTTTCATTCGCCCTCTTCGTGGGTTCACATCTCATTTTACCTCCTTTTAGGACTCCATTTCCGGGAAAAACTATCTGAAGAAAAAGATCAATATCTTTCTTTTAAATAGGTAATTACCGAACACATGCGGAGAATTGAATAGGTTTTTTTCTCTATGACTCTTTCTGATATTTCCAGTTTTATTTTGTTTTCGGCTTATTGCATCTTTAACCCTCTCGATGTCAGCCGGGCGTTTTGGAAATTTACCCCCAAACCTCCAAGTCAGTCGGTTTGGGGCGTTTGTTTGCGTTTTAGGGTAGGGTTTTTTTAAAAAAGCGGCTGCTTTGTTAAGCACTGCAGGAGATTCGTTTTATCACTGGCGAGCGCGGCTTTTTCACAGATGATTCCCCTGTGCCTTAAGGCGGTAGAGGTGGGGAGGGACTCACAAAATAAGTTGTTTGCACAATGTTGTGTTTTGAAAGGGCTTTAAGTTTCTATTTCAACGTGTTGCTATCTCAAAATTGGTAAGATTTTATGGCTACTTATAAAGAAGTTTTCCACAGAGATGTTCTCTGTTAACGATGAATGATATGTAAGCATTCCGAAACTTAATTTTTTTTCTTCGGATAAACATTATAAGCTCGTTTTAAATATTAATACTACTATAAAGGTATAAAGAAAAACTATTGCATTTACTTTGTCACCTATTTACATAGTAACTTTCTCAGAAAACGAGTAGAGACTCTTGTTACTGTGGAGGACAATCGTTTCATATTTCTAGCTACTAAATCTATCATGAAACGGTCGTCAGAAGTTTAAATGCCGGGGACAAATGACATCTTTCAAACAGCATAACACCCCCCCCCCCCAAAAAAAAATAATTAGATTTTACTTTCCCCGTCCTTAGAGTGAGATAAGCTTTAGAAATGGTGTGTTCCTTGCCCGAATGTCATTCTGCAAATTTTTCTTCAGTTGTGAATTTCTACTCTTTATTATACAAATTGTGAATCGTTTTTTTATCAGAGTAATTTTTTATTAAAACAATTTTACCTTTTTAAATTAAAACAATTTTACCTGCTACTGATGAAGTGACAGTGATCTGTTAAACGAAGATGATGGTTGCCCAAAAAATAATGTTTTAGCTGTTTTGATGTTTTACATTTTCTTGAATTTCATTTATTTTTCTTGATTCATTGTAAAATGAAGTTTTAAAACTATCACATCTATTTCCTGCTTTATTTTGATGTTGCATTCATTTATACAATAATTGCATTCATTTATACAATATACACGTCGCATACTATTATAATGCAAAAGAAATTGCCTTCTAATATCTATATTATTATTTAGTTTTGACAATACAATATTGTATTAATATTTTAAAAGTATATCGGGGAAAATTAAAAAAAAATTATAATGTTTTTGAAATTGGCATTAATGCCAGTTTTTATTTCATTGTTTTGAAATCTAATATAAATTTTCTAAAAACTATTTTCGAAATTATATTGTAAAAAAAAATTGTCAAATATTTGGCGATGAAAAAAATACCCCATAAAGTCGATGAAGGAAACGTTTCACGCTAAAAAGCATCAACACATTAGAACACTTCGACCGGTTGAAAATGCAACTCCTCGGAAAACCGCAAAGCAATAGCTCAAAGGGGAACTGTGGCAGATTTATTACTTCGGACCCCAGGAAGTAACTGCCCCTCAGCTTGGAAGAGCCCATGTCGTCCAGAGACACCCGAGAAAGTCTGGATGTTAAAGGGAGTGATTTTTGAAAAGGGCTCTGAGGTTAAAGAATTAAAAGCTGTAGTTTTAAATAAAAAAATTGTTATGAGACTAATTTTATTTTATTATTTACTAAATTTGAAATTGATAATTTTTAAGAATCTCTTTTTTAAACCGCTGGTGAATATATTTGATTCATTAATCTTCATTGTATTATTGTAAATTTTAATTCAAAATGTTCTCAAAACATAATTTATCTGACTTAATGTTAAAAAAATAAATGAAGTTAAAATACGAAGTCGCTGGAGACTATGCGATTTTATGCAAAAAAGAAAGCTCGTAAATATTCTGAAAATCGTTTCAAATGACATTTGGATGGGCACTAGGGATTTTTTAACTGATTTAAAATTTTATTCCAGGCAATGATATTGATTATTAAACTTGTCGCTTATTGTATAATTCCATTTGTTATAATTTGAATTTTAATACAGTTCTACATCTTATAAGTCTTACTTAGTTATTATTTTATTGTAAAATCAAATTATTTTCTTCTTTATTTTTATGAACACAAAAGAGTATATGCATTCCCTTATGACAATGCATTAGGAAATTTAACCCATAGAAAAATATTAAAAATGTTAAACGTACAAGCCCTTCTACGATAAACTTGCAGAATAGTGTAGTATAATAAGACTATTAATAAAAAAACTTTTAAATAACTTTTAATAAAAAAACTTTTTAATAAAAAACTTTTAAAACGTCATTTTTCTGGAGGTTACGAGAAACAAACTTAGTATTCACAATATTTTACTATGACGAATTGTGATATTTTAATGGCAAAGTAAAAAATTAAGATTTTAATTCATTAAGGGTTATAAAATATTTTAACAATACTATTTTTTCGATACTAGGAAATCAAACCAGTTTTAGTAATTCTTAAAAATACACATACACAAGTAGAACAAGAAATAAATTCCTTCCCCCCAAAAATTATGCAAATATATACATTTATTGTTTTGATTCAGGAAATAAATAATTCTCCCTAATTTTGAGAAATAATTTTACCATTATATGAAGTAAAAAATGTTTTAATAAATTTAAATTTTTTTCAAAAAGTTCAAAAGATCGGACACGTTTAATTTATAACGGCTATAACCTCATCAAAGTAAAAATTATAAATATATTTTTTAAGCAAGTTTAATGCAGTGTATTGCATAATAATTGAAAAACGATTTCCAGTTCCTACAAAGAATTACTAAGTTTTGAAATTATAAGGTAATTTTAAAGAAAAGAAGAAAAAAAAAAAAGATATATTCTGACAAAGCGAAAATACGACGCGATAAGCAACAGTGACGCTGTTTCCAGGTGGCTAGAATTAATTTTTATCTATTGTCCAGAAGGGGAAAACAATATCTTTACCAAATTTGTCACACTTAAAAGTTGTTAACAATGTAGCAAATATTAAACAATGCAGGAAATGGAGAAATTTAATTATAAAAGAATCTTCTTTCAGAGCAATGGATTAATATATTACGTCATCCATTCTTTAAAATTATATTTAAAACATGCATTTTAGAAAAAAAAAAGTTTAAATATTTTTTTCAGAATTCAAAAACCCGATGAAAATGAATATAAATATAAAATGAATGTGCATGAATATAATATTAAAATGAATGATAAAATGAATATAGTTATGCTTTGAATAATCCATTCACTAATGATTATTTCTAATTCTATACAATAAAGGAATGATTTCTTTTACAACGATCTTTGAAATCACATCCATAAAACTATGCATTTTGTATAAGAAATATTTACAAGAAAGCTTTTTTTCTCCAAAATATGTGTAACAAAAATGAATATAAGATCTCTTTATTGTATAATGGGTAAAAAATAAACATTTTAATACACAATTAATCATTCTCTTGTTGATGCACCATGAAACCTCATGATAAACACTAGACAATGCTTCGTTGTCAAAAACAGTAAAAAATGAAATAAAATTATCAAAAACTGCAATTTGAAATTTAAGTAAATCGCAATATTGTGTTGATATCTCAGTAATGATAATTTTACTTTGAAATACTGAAAAATGTATTAAACAATAATAATAAAATGTATTCATACGTCTTAAAATTTATACACAATAGTTTTATTTTTTAATGAATGGACCAAAAAGACAATGAAGGAGTCAGTCGATTTCAATTTATTCACGATATTAATGCAAAAACTTTAAGTTGGCTATAAGTAGAGATGCATAATCCACCTTTTTTTGAGTAACAAATAATTTTGCTATTGCTATTTTTCAATATTTGTTCCAAATATCTGTTATTTCAATCATATTATTAACCCTCTAAGCGTTTCCATTCTACGTGTGAAACTCCTGTAAAATGAAGGAAGCGGGACTAGTTTTCTGTCGCGAAAGCGTGTCGGTTTTCTACCAGAGATGTGTAGGAAGCGTTCACGGGTTTTCTTCCTTCCTCTCCTTTTCTTCATGGGAGGTCAACAAGCCTCGGGTATCAGCATATTACCACCTATTCATGCCAAATTTTATTGCTTTCGTTTATTTTGTACGGCTACAAACGTCAGAGTGTTTCTGGGAATAGTGCATAGGTTGCTTTTTAACCCCGATTGCTGATAGCACTTTCTAAACTGTTACACAGTGTAAATATAAACAGATAGGTTTTCACTTAATTTTTGCTGGATATATTAAGTACAGAATCTTTCATCATACATTCGGTCTTATTATACATATATTTTCAAAATTAGCAATTAATGAAGGATTAAAATTGTATTCATATCCTTTTATTATTATTCCAAATAAATTATTTTGTACAGAGCAATCAATAGTTGCAATATTGTAGCATTTGTCTAGAATTGTAACTAAGCACGGATAGTTCAGTTAATCAGATACATATAAATAACAATATATAACAATTTTTTTAAAAGAACGGGCATCATATTCTATTATAATAAGAAATACAAATCAGCAATATGATTGAATATATGAAAATATATATAATTCTAGAAACATAATTGGCTACTTATGTATTAATGATCCGGGTTCTAAAATATCTCGTAGCAATTTTATCAAAATTCAATATTGTTTTTAATCATGATTTTTTATTGAAAAATTGTGGCTTTTCGCTCTTAAATGCCTTAAATAATGAAATTATAAAGCTCAAACGTCGTTAAATATACCAAGGTAAATGCAGATTAATTGGCAACCGTATTAAAAATTTATTTTTGAAATTATAGAATATTCTGGTGATTTTAAAGTGTTTGTGAAATTTATTAAAATTATCGACATTTTTTGCGATTCCCCCCCCATTAATTTGCGTGCACGTTCAACGATACTGCTACCTTCAAAAATAATAATAGGCAGCTTGAGGAAGCAAACAAACGATTCTTTTAAAATATTATACTGAAATATTTTATTCCTCATAAATTTCGATATGTTTATAATGTTTAATATTCTTAAAAAAATACAATGGACATAAATTCATCTTCTAATTTTCGTCCATTCTGTAAAAGAAAACACTAATTATTTATTGCTATATTTGCTAGTTTTATCAAACAAGGTAATTCACAAAAGTTTC
The DNA here is from genome assembly GCA_026289955.1 of Argiope argentata. Lineage (NCBI taxonomy): Eukaryota > Metazoa > Arthropoda > Arachnida > Araneae > Araneidae > Argiope > Argiope argentata. The sequence continues at coordinate 5,778,091 of JAOUZG010007547.1, read as the reverse complement.
TGTTGCACTTACATTTTTTTTATAAAATTGACCGTGGAAAAGTAATTGATATTTTAAATACATGAAATTAAACTTGTAAAACATATGTTCGCATGTGTAACTTTGAAACTTTCCATTTTCTTTCTCTTATTAATGATCGCTAATAGTGAAGATAACAATCATTGAAAAGTTTTTTTATAACTATTCAGGTCGAAGGAAATAAAGGAATAAGCATCTTGTTTTGGTAGAAACTTCAACAATTCCACAAATGAATTAAGAAATTTTAATGTTTTAGAACTGTATTTGAAATTTTAATTGCTTATACGAAAAGATGTCTTTACTTTTGCCGATTATCTCCTTAGACATAGTAAACATATCAAACTATATAAATAAATGGATTTAATGGAGATATAGTGATAATAGTATTTCAGTGAAGTTGTGATGTATAAATTTTAGAAGTATTTGCCATCATAGTTTGAAAACTCTCGAAAACTGCCATAAAAAGTAATCGATTCCTTATTTAGAAGTAATAACTGGTGTAAGCCATTACTTTCAATTATGAAAGAAATATGTCCTGTTGTATCCAGAATCATTGACATTAATTAGTCTTGAATTGGTTTCGAAATGCACAAATATATGTATATATATTTAATTCCTTAAAGAAACTTTCGCGCACGACAAACCCTTATTATTTTTATAGTACCACAATAAACCGTATTCTAAAATATCTTATGATAGTTAACTTTCCTGGGAAATTATATAATATTTTTCATCTTCTGTTCTTTTTCTTCAATAAATCAATATTATGGTATTTGTGTTGACATCTGTTTTATGAAGATTTATGTCATAAGTGTTATGGGGATTTATGACATCATTGTTCAGAGAAATTCAAAATAAATCTAAAGCTGGCATTTAGTAAATAAATGAACTCAATATTAGAAGAAATTACTTATTAATATACATTTGTTCAGTAAGTATGAAGTTATCTTTTATTACAATTAAACAATTACTCTTTGGGAGTATTTGCTTTGGGAAAAAAGAATTCAGATTATAGAAATTTTATACTTACACAATATGCTCAGTTTTAAAACATTACGTCACAGTTTTATCAAAAGTTCATTTTAAATTGTAATCATACTTTTTGACAAAAGTTAATAATAGCATTGACTTAATACCCCAAACTTATCAAATTAAATGCTAATTAAAAAAAGCCTTTAATAAACAACGAGATTCAAATTTGTAAGCTAATTCATTAATTTATGGGGGTTTTTTCTCTTTTGTATCTGTCAAAGCATCTCAAGTGGATTTTTTTTCTTTATTGAAATTAAATTAAAGAAGTCGAATTGAGATATATAGTAAAATTTTATATTCCCAACAGCTAAAACAAATTAGGTCTCTTTTAAGGAATTAGAATTGATCATACATGGAAACTTTATGTAGAGATATTTCAATCCACACAAATTTAACTTAGTTTTAAATTCATGTCATCCTAAAAAAATAACTGACATTTCATGTAACTAATTAATTTTAGAAAATACAGAAGCTCTGTTATTGTTACTTAATTTTTTTTTGTCTCGGCTTAAGAGAAAAATTAGTGCTTAGTAATATAGATGAATAAATTATACAGTGATGTATGCAGAATTTTGTTGAGTAAAATGCATGCATTTGATCTTTTTTTTTCTTTCAATCTTGATGAAAGACAATTTTCAATGCTGTTAAGTCGTATATGATAAAAGTTAAATTTATAGTGACTTCTTTTTTATGGAAATTAAGAAGTAAACTATTTCTATTTACAGAGAAATCCACATAACCTTATTTCCCATGGCATCAGAAAAGGAATTATAAATGAGTATTAAATAATATAGAGTTTAATTTTTAAATTATGAACTGAAACTGAAAAAAAAAAAAACATTCTATGCATACTAAGGAAGTGGATGAAAACCAATTTTTGTACATTATTTATTAAGGGAACAACTTTAAATGTTAGCCATGAGCTAGTACAATCAAATAATTTATAATGTTTAACAATCTCAAAAATTCTTTTAAAAATCACAAAGATTGACATTACATAATAACATAATATTTCCCAATACGTAAATAATTACAAAAATTTACACTAAATAATCATTACAAAAAATTAAATCTAAATAATCATTGTAAAAAATTAAATCTATATAATCATTGTAAAAAATTAAATCTAAATAATCATTATAAAAAATTTAATCTAAATAATCATTATAAAAATTTAAATCTAAATACTGTTAATTGTGGTCACATTGCTGTTATATTACACTAATAGTCCCTGAAACAACACACAATATACTAATAAGAATGCATCTTGTTCTTGCATACATTAACTAATGAATATTGTAGATGATAAACATTTTGATGTGGGAAAAAACAACTTAATTCACCTTTTAATTTGGAAGTAGCAACGTAAGCAGTAATAACAATTTTAGAGTCTATCTTTAACAACATGGAATATTTTTTCTGGATTACTATAAGAAATGTAGCACATTAAACATATTATTATAAAATGAAAATATAAAGAAAAACATATAATTACAAATATCAAAAATCTTATATTTGCGTGCTTCTTTTAATATCAAGCTGTTGTAAAAGGTATTGCACTATTTATAACAGAGACACAGTGTGATAACTTTCAAAACATGGAGCTGCACACAAACCAACATCGCAATCTTTGCATTCAAATCGTGTCTCTCTGCGAATGCGCTTTCCATTGTCGTTTTTTTGAAGACAGCATACTACACATTTTCGCACTGATTTTCTTTTTATAAAACTATCTTTTTGCACATATGAAGGAAAATGTCGCCCAACAAAACGGACTACATTTTCAGATCCTTTAGGGGTGACAAAATTGTGAATATCAGGATCACTACCCCCATCTTCGACTAATCGTTCGATTAATTTCATTCGAAAACCAACATGATTTAATGTCCCGCTGTTCTTTTTAAAAATCACGAAAGAATTCCATACGATTTGATTTAATAAATGACGAAAAATCTTCTTGTAGTATTTTTTCTGTTGACTTCTGACAACAGGGTAGTAGGATAGACATTGGTTTGATCTATCCACACCACCCATTGAATAATTGTAAAATACCACGGCCTTAGGTTTTATCTTTACGTCCGGATTTCCCTTCATAGATTTTACTTCCGTCATTTCAGTATTATGGAAAGTACTTAGCATGAGAAGGGGTTTTTTGTCCTTCCATTTCAGTACACACATCTTACCTTTTTGAAAACCAACAACTTCTCCTTTCTTTACAGATAAGTTTTTGAAAGCTGTGGGTAAACCTTTTCGGTTGGATCTTAGAGTTCCACAAATATCTGTTTTGCTTTGTATCAACAGTTCTGCCAATTCTGGCGAGGTATAGTAATTATCTGTTGATAAACAGTATCCTTTACCTTTTAACTCATGAAGAAGAGTCATCACACTTTTGGTGGAAAGACCATAATCATTGTAGTCACCATGGAAGATGGTGCCTTTTCCTGTATATATGAAGGAGTTCCAAATATAACCGCTTTCGGATTCGCACAACTGAAATAATTTTATTCCAAAACGAGCGCGTTTATTTGGTATAAATTGCTTCCAACTCAAACGACCTTTATAAGCTATTAAAGATTCGTCCACAGATATATCCGATTTAGGTACATAAATAGATTTGAATCTTTTTATAATCATATCGTGTAGTTCAGCAATTTTCCGTAGTTTTGGGTTCGGATGAAGTTTTTCGTCAAAAGCATCATTGTTCTCAAAATGTAGGAATTTCATTAAGAGTCCATATTTCATCTCGCTCATAATTTTTCCAAAAAATGGCGTAGATAAAATTGGCCTTTTCGACCAAAACCACTTCTCCACTGGCTTTTGAACTATTCCTTGCAACAACAAAAGGGATAGAAATCTCTTCATCTCTGGAATATTTGTCTCATTCCATTTCAGAACTCTAGAAGAAGGTGTAAGTTCCACATTCGCTAAATACGATTCAGCATATCTGTTCGTTTCTGTGACTATATAAGAGAAAAGTTCTTCATCAAAAAAAAAGGCTGAAATAATCTAAGGGATCATCAGAATCTCCGATAGAAGCTTTTATTCCTGGATTTCCAGTAAATGGAAATTTAGGAGGACACGGCTGAGGAAGAGTAGGATCAACTCGACACCAATCTCTGGCACTATCTAGAGAATCATCATCGGATTCACTTTCGGAAGAGGTAAACTCTTCTTCAGAGCTTTCCGTTTCGATTAAAAGTTCTGTTTCAGAGTCGCTATCCATTTTTAACGCAAGAGAAAAAGCACACTTCTTAACAAGTTTGAAAGTTGAGGAGAAAATGGTAGCCGTAGCTATTTGACTGGTCTTTTATAAGAGAGGTTACAATAGATGTGAAAAGGGGTTACATCGGTGAACAGTAAGTTGCAAATTGGGATGGTTGGTTGAATAGACAATTCAAATAAGAAGAAAGAGCACCGATAACGATAAGAATCAGACTTGAAAAAGAAACTCCGCGTGGCCCTAAGGCTCCTTTCACCCTATACGGAATCAAATGCCACCCGTGTCGCCATGAGTTTGGGCTGACGTTTTTCTCGAGATTAGCCATTTTACCCGAAGGAAAAAAAAATACTATACTTCTTTAATCACTACCAAAAGAAGTAACAATGAGTTGAAATATTTTGCATAATTGTGCAGGATATTGGATTTAATACAGGAAAATGCATTATACTTCATAAAATTTACGTAATTAGATAACAACCATATTAATAAAAGAAAATAGTAATAATTTTTTAATATTTTCGGTGCGGTGCCTATTGTTGCCTTATTTCTATATCTTCACAATAAGGATAAAGATAGATAAAATTCCACAATCAAATTCAAAATAAGTAATATAATGAAAATATTTTTAAAAAGATGTACGTCATGTATCAACAAGAACAAAATGCACAAATTCAGTAATCTTAATTATCGCTATGGAAGTACAGAAACCGAACAAAAGAATTGAAGTTATAATCTTATGACTGTAGTATAGGCGGCTCATAGAGGAATCATTAAGCGAAATCCACCTCAAGTACAAATTTTTTTACGCTTTCTACTGTCAGTTTATTATATATATAACAGAAAGAACTTGATTTTTTTTAAAAATATGTCTTACCAGAATCATTTAAAAACATAAATCAGATTAATTAAAACTTTATGTACTATAGATATGTCTTACTATAATATTCATTTAACTATTTTAAGCATCACAATTCATGATATTCCTTTCAGTAAATTATTTACTTCAAGCATTACAGAGCTTGTTTTTGTAAAGTTTATCTCCAAAATTTTTAAAGCAAAGTCATTCGCAAGTTGTAGAAGCTCGGTATTCATGTTCACTCAGAGAAAAAAAGAATATAAACAAGCAATATAAAAAACAATTTTTTTAAAATCAATTCCTACTTAGACCAAAAAAGAAAATTTTAATTTTAGTTACCTATTATTAAATAATTACAAGTAGCATAAATATATATACAAATATGATAGAATCACAATATCAAAAGCAAAATAGAAACTGAATATCCACGCAATTTTTCATTTTGCTTTCTATATATGGTGTTGGAATATTATTTTTGTTTGTTGCTATTTATACGCTTCTTTCTTTTTTTTTTTTCACCTTTCTAATTTAAGAAGCAGATGGTGGTCACGCACCAACATAGAGAGTCTGCAACTGGCGGTTTCGAACTCGCAGCCCAATAGATACGAATCCATCGCCCAACCAACCAGGCAATCACGGCCCTGGTGTCTCCTTGAGATTAAAATTCTATTTTAGTTACTTTTTATTAAATAATTAATTGTTGCTGTTGTTCTCGTGTTTAGCTTTACAACGTAAGGAGGGTGCAATAGCTTCTGAGGGTATGGGCCCTTGAGCACCTGAGGGCATAAATCTGCTTCTAGCTCACACACGTCAAAAACAATTTTTATAGGACGGACTGCATTAATTCATCCACACATCGAAATTTAGATCTAGAACAGAGAAAGATCACCTCTGCTCCAGTACGCACAGTGATATCACTTTCGACATAGAGGACTTTGTGACCAAGGCAGATGTAACATCCACCACACACACACACATACAGAAAGTCTTCGGTTAGTGGGTTCGAAGTTGCAAGCCCAAGGGATGCAAAACCAATGCTTACCAACCAGGCTATCCTGACCTGATAATTACAATTACTATAAATAATTGATCAAAAAATTAAATAGCATTGAAT
>JAOUZG010007547.1:5749155-5771451 GCA_026289955.1 Argiope argentata | reverse complement strand
GAATGAAAATTTGAACTATATATATATATATATATATATATATATATATATATATATATATATATAAAGATTTAAGATCGAAATATGAAAATATACTAATTTAAAAGTTAAATACATTTAAGATTAAAAAAAAAAGGCTTAAATGAAATCTGTTATACATATTTCAATGTATCGTGTTAGAAAAAAATTTCTTGAACGGCCACTCACCACGTGCTCGTGCAAGTTAAATTATATTTTTATTCATTTTCATTGTTTCATTGAATAAGTCACTTTAGTATTGATTGCCAACGGTCTAAAAAACTTTATCTAGCCTTAATTATTTTTTTAAAAAATATCAGATTTCCTATTTATTTCATTTTACATAATCACGTCCTCAAAATGACATTTTTCTAGGTTTTATTTGCCGTAGTCACGAATTAATTTTTTTTAACCAGAGCTTTTGTAAATGGGATGATATCACGTTATTAAAAGCTGATTTTTTTGAGATGCTCGTGCAGATAGTAAAATTTCAATTTTTCGTCCATGGATTTTTGTTGACTTCAGAAACCTCATCCCAAGAGCAACATCATGTTCTTTCACGATAAAAAAGTGCTAAACACTGTACTTAAGAACCGTGTATGGAGACTAAATGCAACTTTTAAAATAACATTAGAAAACAGGATAGGAAATGAAAATTTATAGTTATTTTATGTTAAACATGATAATGCACATTAACAAATTCAGTTTTTTAGAAACGTTAAAATATTTGAAAAATTTGCTAAACAAGTAATTATTTATATAATTGACTTAAAAATAAACAATTATTTCTCAAATTTCAGCTCAATGTAGCATATTGGATATGATTTAATCCTTTTTTATAGAACTACCATTTTATTCAAGAAATGTATCTTATTTGATCAACTATTTAAAAAAATATGTTAAGATAGTTTACGGTATTAAGACTTTTAAAATGTTACCAGTTAAAATTTTTCACACATTTAATTCAATTTATTTTGCTATTTCTTTTTATCTACATCTAGGTATGAATACTAATAACTAAATATTAAAAGTTAAACTAATATTAATAAATATCTGAACATTAATAACTAAACTAATACTAATAACTTCACAAATATAAACATTTTTTAAAAAATATTCTTATTGTTTCTTTTATGAATTTAAGATTATTTCATTATGTTCATTATAGAACTTTATAAAAAATCGAACACACAATTCTATGCTTTTACACTATATAAATCTGAAAAGACAAACAATATAACAGTATACTTGATTATATTCTTCAAAATTCAGGTTACTTTAAAACTCAAAATTTAATTGCATCTGTTTACTTTGAGCGAAGAAAAATAATTAGAGGTACAGATTAGAGTAAAAAGCATCAATTTGCATTTTAAAAATATTTTAAATATAAATGCGAAATATATTTAATTTATTAATTATATATTGATAGTAATGTTTCAAATATATTCCTTCTGAGTTTCTAATGCGACGTTTAATCACAAGAGAGCATAAAACTATATTCTGAATAAAAATTCAATGGAAATTTAAAACAAAATTTCGTTCAAATAAGCTTTATCCAAGAAATACTATTGAAACTAAATACAAATTAAATCTAAGTACACACAGACGCTTATGGGACACACAATTTGAGAAACTGTTTTGTTCCTGTTTTATTCAACGATATCTTGTTCCTCTCTCACGCCGTCCCCATTCACAACGCCCTTAAGGGCTCTTCGAACCCTCAGTTCCTTTGGCATCCTTGAATGGTCGTAAAACATCCATTGTGCTGACTCCCTTCCGATCCATAAATATGTCCAAACTTGTTGGGGGAAAGAAAGACGTTAAAATGCGTCGGCAACGATAGGAGAACCGACAACCCACTACGTTATTTTCCGTGCACAGCGAAAGCGAGTCGTCTCTCAGCCTACGTTAAAATACGTGCAGCGCCCTTGCCGTGACGTCTTGCGGCTACGTAGAAATACGTGTATAACCCTTAGAGGGTTAATTAAAATTATTAATTATAATTAAATTTAAAATTTATTAATTATAATTAATACTTAATTTACTAACGTAAGAAACAAGTGGTCAAATTAATTTATCTATTTTAGCTTATTTTTTAAATTCTTTTTAAATATTATTTATTTCATTTATTTATTAGAGTAAAGAATTTTCTTAAAAAATTGAATTAAAATTAAATGTCATTTCTTTAAACTTTTTATTTTATTTCTAAATTCTACCAATAGATGGCGCCATCGAAGTAAATGAACTTGAAAGCCAACAGGCCTTCTCTCGGAGGTCACGCTACTACTAATTTCACAATGATCATAGAATAGCAGATTGTCCAATGCAAATATTGGGAAGTCAAGGTCGCTATAATTGAGGGGGAGGGGTGACTAATCCCTTTACAGTGAAAATTATCGGAAAGTGAGAAGTCACTGCTCTGATAGATTTCAGTGATATGCAATTCAGTGTTACGATTATTCCAGGAATAACCAATTGGGTCACTTTACAATCCCTTCACAGAATTCTCCTTTTATCTTTATTCCCGTTAAGGAGACGGAACCCTGAGGACACAAGGGAAGAATGCTTTGTGTTTCTAAGAGTTCCTTTCCTCCCCTTGGAGGGTGGGGGATCACTCGATACCCTTCTTTTCTTTCAGAGCTGTCGACTCAGGCCGTTTTGAGATAGTATATTGTCAATACGGGATGTTGTAACAATTTGCGATTTTAGGTTGAAAGAACACTATGCACTCCTCTTCCACTTACAACACATTTGCCTATAGCCAACTTTAAGATTTTACATTACTATAATTTAAGATTTTACATAAAATTGAAATCGACTGACTCCTTCAATGTCTTTTTGTCACATTCATTAAAAATTAAGACTATCGAGTATTAATTTTTAAGAATTATGAATACATTTTTAAAATTATTATTCAATACATTTTTCAGTGGTCCAAGGTAAAATTAACATTATTGAAATATCTACACAATATTGCGATTAATTTACTTAACCTTTACGTTGCGGGAACCCAAACTCGAAAAAGTTCCTTTGAATACGGGGATTCTGTGAAGAAGATAACAAATGCTTTCCCCCTTTTTTAAAAGTGATTGTTGTCCGATTTCGGCCACCCGTAGTGCTAATTGGTCATCTGTCCTCTCCGTCTTAACCGGGTTGCTTTTTTGAGGTTTTACTTTGTCTGGTCACCTAGAAAAAGCTTTTTATCGCAGTTTTTTTTTCTGAAACACTAGTTTTCTGATTATATATATATACAAGTAATGACTTAAATTTTATGATATTAAATAAATTTTAAATAGAATAACTGCGGTATAATTATTTATCGTTGTCAATTTTTCAATCATATTTGTGATTAAATAAATTTCTCAAGCCGTACTGAAGGTGTAAATTTAATTCTTATAAAACACGAACACATCACCGTGAATTTCATTTTGTTTTTCAACTAACTCATTTATCTTTATTAAATGTAAACATTTATAAATAATGTATAAAATTCATAACTAATTTTTTTTGAAAATATTTTCATTCCTTTGCACAAAATAGAGAAAACAATTCTTAGCTATTTTGTAAGTTAAATGTATCTGCAAAATAGCATATATGATTGTCTGCTATTTTGTTAATTTCAAATTTTTAATATTAATATATTGAGCTCATAAAAAACAAATACATTTTTTGTTCCTAACATATTTCGGACGGTTTTCAATATAAATCACTAGTGACGTTTCCCTATTTTATTGTCGATTCTTATAATTTATAGTGATTTTTTCCCGAAAATTTCAATAAGTCATAGCAGTATAGTATTTTTGAAAAGTACGCTGAGTTTTGTAGGCAATAAATAATTGATTTATGATTTTTTTTCTGCTTAAAAATTTACTAATACGTAACTAATCACCAGATTTAAGACGGTTAATTTAACCAAAATAAGATTAGATATGGTATGTTTAGAATTTGATACATAAGATTTCATTGATATAATAATATGTTGAAAAGTAGTTATCAAAAAAGAAAACTTTCAAAAAATCTTTAATGAATAAAGCTAACATTCTAAATGATCAGCTTTTGTAATTAGCTACAACATTTGTACAAGCAGAGTATTTAGATTATATTTCAGAAATGCTTAAAATTAAATCTAGAATTCCTACTATTTTATTTGAGTAAAAATGTTTCTGGAAAAATTCAAATGTCTAGTAGCTTTTCAGAGAATTGAAATGAAGGCATAAAGATTTTAATATTTCTCTTCTGATGTTTGAATGCATAAAAAACTACCAATTATTATTTATCATAGATTTAAAGAACCTCTTTCAATATTTTAAAATTAGAATCATAACTTTTAACGAATGATTATCTATAAATAATTAAAGCAACCGTTTTCATTAATCATAAAAAATAATGATGAAACTTACAGTTGGCTTAAAAATCACAACCCAAATGTATTTTTAGCCTGAAATATTTGTTCAAGTATTAAACTTTAAAAGTTAAAAAATCTTAAGTAGTCAATTCTTTAATGTTGTGTTAGAATAGTACATTAGTAACAGCGAAGTATATATGCCCGAGATTCCAGTCATAGAAGGGGAGGCAGGCATGAAGACAAAACAGTGTTGTGTCACTTTTCAATGTAAAACAGAATAATGATAGGGTGAAAGAAAAAAACCCAATCGTAGGTTCAATTTAGTTTTTTTGGACTATGACGAATGACGAAAAATGTAGCAATTTATCTAGGTCACCGATTACCTACACTACATCATTCCATCAGAAATGAAATTTCAAGTAATTCTTGATTCAAATAAAATTATAAACGAACATTATTATAAATTTACAAAATTTTATTGTTAAAAAATTAACAATTTACAATGGTTAGAAATTAAGCAACGGTGGAAAAGAATAATGTTTTCAATCGAGTATTACAAACTCATTCCATACCTCTCAGAAATGTTACTTAAAAAAATTTCGCCAAAGCAAGGTTCACAAAACTAACTAGCGCCAACAGTGATTATAACTACAGCAGGACGAAATCTCCTGACCCTGAAGGGTATAGCACAAAAGGGCAGGGATTTTTATGAGGCAATTACGGTTCGCCGGGAAGTTCAAGTGGGGGGACGAAATCCAAGCTTGTTACTGGTACAACAGTTGTACCGACCCGTAAGGAAAGGTAAAAAAAATCTTGGTACAGCAGTTGTACCGCCCGTAAGCTAGAGGTTAAATTTCAAATTACAGTTTTTGATAATTCAATCTCATTTTTTGCGGTTTTTGACAACGAAGCATTGTTTAGTGTTTATCATGAGGTTTCATGGTGCATTAACTGGGGGATGATTAATTTTATATTAACAATTTTTTTAAAGTTGGTTATTTTTTACGCATTATACAATAAAGAGATCTTATATTCATTTTTGTGAAACATATTTTGAACAAAAAAAAAAGGTTTCATGTTAATCTTTCTCATAAAAAATACATAGTTCAATGGATGTGATTTCAAAGATAGTTGTAAAAGAAATCATTCCTTTCTTGTATAGAATTAGAAATAATCATTAGATAAGTGGATTATTCTAAGCATAACTAATTATATATTCATTTTATCTACTTTTTGTATTCTTTAAAAAATATTTTGAAAAAATATATAACAACTTTTTTTTAAATGTCTGTTTTAAATATAATTTTAAAGAATGGATGACGTAATATATTTATCCATTGCTCTGGAAAAAGATTCTTTTTAAATTAAATTTTTCCATTTCCAACATAGTTTGATACTTGGTACATTATTTACTACATTTAAGTATCACAAATTTAGTAAAGATATTGTTTTCCCCTTCTGGACAATAGAGGAAAATTAGTTCCTGCCACCAGGAAACAGCGTCACTGATGCTTATCGCGTCTTATTTTCGCTTTGTGAGAACAGATCATTCTTTTTTTCTATTTCTAAGAAAAATTAAAATAACTTTATAATTTCAAAATGCAGCAATTCTCTCTGGGAATTGGAAATCGTTTTTCAATTTTTATGTATAACACTGCATAAAACTTGCTTAAAAATATATTTATAATTTTTACATTGATGAGGTTCTAGCTGTCATAAATCAAACGTGTCCGATCTTTTGAACTTATTTAAAAAAATTTATATTTATTAAAACATTTTTTATTTTATATAATGGTAAAATTATTTCTCAAAATTATGGTGAAAGACTTATTTCCTAAAAAAACCCCCCAAAAATGTATATATTTGCATAATTTTTATATGGGATGAATTTATTTCCTATTCTGCTATTAATTTGTGCGTGTGTATTTTTAAGAATAACTAAAACTGGTCTGATTTCATAGTATCGAAAAAAAGAGTGTTACAATATTTTATAACCATTAATGAATTAAAATCTTAATTATTTACTCTGCCATTATCATATCACTTTTCTTCATAGTAAAATTTCTCCAATACAAAGTTTGCTTCTCATATACTCCAGAAAAATAAGGTTTTTACGAAATAAATTTTTTTTACAGTTTTTTTTTAATAATAGTCTTATTCAACTACACTATTCTGCAAGTTTACTGTTGAAGGGCTTGGGCTTTTAACATTTTAAAAAAATTTCTATGGGTTAAATTTCCTAATGCATTATCATTAATTGAATGCATATATTCTTTTCTGTTCATAAAAATAAAGAAGAAAATAATTTGATTTTACAATTACATAATAACTAAGTAAGACTTATAAGATGTACAACTGCATTAAAATTCAAATTATAACAAATGGTATTATACAATAGGCGACAAGTTTCATAATTAATATCATTGCCTGGAATAAAATTTTAAATCAGTTAAAAAATCCCTAGTGTCCATTTAAATGTCAGTTAAACGCATTTTCCGAATACTTTATGAACTTTCTTTTTTGCATAAAATCGCATAGTCTCCTGCGACTTTGTATTTTAACTTCATTTATTTCTTTGACATTAAGTGAGATAAATTATGTTTTAAGAACATTTTGAATTAAATTTACAATAATCACAATCAAGATTAATGAATCAAACATATTCACCAGAGGTTTAAAAAAGAGATTCTTAAAAATTATCAATTTCACATTTAGTAAATAATAAAATAAAATTATTCTCATACCAATTGTTTTTTTTATTTAAAACTACAGCTTTTAAAAATGCAATAAGCCGAAAATAAAATAAAACTGCAATTATCAGAAAGAGTCGCACAGAAAAAAGCCTATTCAAATCTCCGCATGTGTTAGGTAATTGCCTATTTAAACGAAAGATATTGACCCTCTTTTTCTGATAGTTTTTCCCGGAAATGGAATCATAAAAGAAAGTAAAATGAGTAGAAAACCCATGAAGAGGGCGAATGAATGACAGACCTCCCAAGCACAAAACATTTGCTTATTTTCAGTAAACCTTTTACCCACGCACCAATTTTAATCAATAGGAGTTTTGAACATTACTATGTTTCATATTTAACATACTTTGAAAAACCAATGGAAAATTATCTGAATGAAATTTCATTTTAACCTGTAGCTTACGAGTGGTAAAACTGCTGTACCACGATTTTTTTAACCTTTCCGTACGGGTCGGTACAACTGTTGTACCAGCAACTAGTTTGGATTTCGTTCCCCCATTTGAATTTCCGGCGAACCGAAATTGCCTCTAAAAATTCCTTTTCCCTTTGTAATACACCCCTCAGGGTCAGGAGGTTTTGTCCAGCTGTAGTTATAATCACTGTTGGCGCTAGTGAGTTTTGTGGACCCTTCTTTGGCGACATTTTTTTAAGTAACATTGATAAGAGCTCACGAATGAGTTTACATAACTTCATTTGTTAGTAGTGCTCTATTGAAGATATTATTCTTTTCCCCGTTTGCTTAATTTTTTAACATTGTAAATTAATTTTTTAACTTAATACAATTTTATAATAATATGCGTTTATAATTTTATTCAAATGATAAATTTTTTAATCAAGAATTATTTGAAATTTCATTTTTGATGGAAAGGTTTTGTGAAGATTATCGGCACCCTAGATAACTTGTAACATCCTTGATCCAAATTCGTCACAGTGCAGAAAAACTAAATTGAACCTCGCATTGGGTTTTTTTCGCCTTGTCATTATATTTTACATTGAAAAGTGACAAGACTGTTTTGTCTTCAAGCCTGCTTCCTTTTCCATGACTGGAACCTTTGGCATATATACCTCTCAGTCATTAATGTGCTATTTTAACACAATATTAAAGAATTGGCAGCTTGCAATTTCTTTCCTTTAAAGTTTAATGCTTGAACGAAATATTCATGCTAAAAATACATTTGGGTTTTGAATTTTAAGCAAGCTGTAAGTTTCATCATTATTTTTCATGATTTATGAAAACGGCTGCTTTAATTATCTATAATAATCATTCATTAAAAGCTATAGTTCTAATTTTAAAAAATTGGAAGAGGCTCTTATAATTTATCAAAAATAATAATTGGTAACTTTTTAGGCATTCCAAAATCAGAAGAGAAATCTTTATTCCTTCATTTTAATTCACTGAAAAGTTGCTAGACATTTAAATTTTTCCAGAAATATTTGTACTGAAACCAAATAAACTAAGTGACTGCGTAAAAATGGCAGGAATTCTAGATTTACTTTTAAGCATTTCTGAAAGATAATCTAAATAATCTGCTTGCAAAAATATTTGTAGTTAATAACAAATGCTGATCATTAGCCTTATTTATTAAAGAATTTTTAAAAGTTTTTTTATAACTACTTTTTAATATAATTTTTTTGCAATGAAATCTTATATATCAAATTCTAAGTTAACCATATATAACTTTGTTTAAATTAACCTTTTTTAATCTGGTGATTACCTACAAATTAATAAATTTTTATGCATAAAAAAATTCGTTATAAATCGGCTGTTGATTGTTTAGAAAATAAAGCGTACTTTTCAGAAATATGACATTGTTATGAGTAATTGAAATTCTCGGAAAAAAATCACTATAAATTATAAGAAGCGACAATAGAACAAAGAAATGTTACTAGTAATTTATATTAAAAACCGTCCAAAATATGTTAGAAATAAAAATTATATCCGATTTCACAAGTTCAATAGATTTATATAAAAAAATTCAAATCTACAAAATAGCAGAAAATCACCTGCTATTTTGCAGATATATTTAATTTACAAAATAGCAAAGGATTGTTATATGTGTTTTGTGAAAAGAAATTAAAATATTTTCAAAAAAAATCAAGTATCACATTTATACGTGATATATAAATCGTTAAATTTAATAAAGATAAATGAGTCAGAAGAAACTTTATAAGAATTAAATTTACAACTTCAGTAAGGCTTGAGAAATTTATTTAATCACAAATATGATTGAAAAATTGACAACAATTTGTTTATGTGCTAAATAACTATACCGCATTCATCTGAGTTACAAGTTATTTAATAACATAAAATTTAATTCATTACTCTTTCATGCGCAATTAGTAAACAAATGTTCCAGAAAAAGAAAAAGAAAAGAAACTGCGATAAAAAGCTTTTTCTAGGGGGCCATAAGCAGTAAAACCGCAAAAAAGCAACCTGGTTAAACCGGAGAGGACAAATGACCAATTAACACCACGGGGCAGGGGAAAGCAGTTATCTTTCTTCACTGAATGCCCGCATCCAAAGTAACTTTTCCGAATTTCGGTTCCCGCAACCTAAAGATTAAATAATACTTTTCTAATGCCTTCACATTTTAAATCTTAATTCTTATAGAAAAAATTGATATGTTTTGAAGAAAATTGATTTAAAATTTCTTATTTTCGTCTATATCATTTAAGAAGGGATCAGTTCTCCCAAAATGAAGTTTATTTAATTTAAAAATTAATTTTAGTCTTCCTTCAAAACAATTTCTTTAGCAAATAATAATTTAGTGCAGAAATGTTTGTACTCATAAGACAGCTGAGAATTACACACACATTCATGAGTGCCCGAACAAAAGGCACCACATATTTAAATTAGTATTTTTGATTCATGTATATACATGTTTGTTTAATACTTGAGAAAGCTTTGCAATTTTTGCGCTAAATTTCTTAATTTTTTCCAAATGCTCTCAATCAATAACAAATTCTCAGAATGAAATAGTCTTATCTATAGTAGTTAAAGAATTGACAGTAGTTAAAATTTAAAATCATAATAGTTAGGATTTCTGACCCAACAAAATCGATTAACTTCCCTTTTTTTAGGTAACAATGTCCAGTATTATTAATTTCGCGTTGAGAAGATATTAATAAACTTCAGGCAAATTTTTTCTCCCTTTTCTCTTATTTAGAAACACAATTATCATTAAAAAAATATTCAGCAAATCTCATGTTTGGCTCTGTAATGATGTACCAGGTTTACAGTTTTCTTTTAAATCGGTATAAACTGTTTCATTTTAAATCATAACATTATAAATTTTATTATCCTTATAAAATATTTTTAAGACATTTTTATCGACTATAAGTTTAGAATATAAAATTTCGAGCCATTCCATTTGCACAAAATATTATTATTTTTAATTTGTAAAAGTATATAGTTTTTGAGAGACACAAACACGAATTTATCTATATCTTTCCTACACAATACCGATCTTTTAAAACGTGTTCTATGAAACACGGCTACAAATTACGCAAAAGAGACTTCTTAAAAATGCAGTATATTTCTTAATAATGCAAATATTTGAATGTATAAGAATGTTGAAGGTATTTTAGTTTTGATAATCAATATTTTATAATTAAGGAAATTTATGATTTTAAAAAATAGTTTCCATGCATTTCTTTTATTATTAAATCTTTCTCTAAAAAGATAAAATATAAGTTCACTGAAAATAATATGTAGACAATAGAATATAGTGTATGCATGACTTATAATCGAAAGACTGGTGTCCTTCAGCAATTTATCTTCCTTTACTTTCAGAAATTTCCATTCTATTTTTTAACACCTTTGCAAACATTGTCGTATCTAATACGCACATTGAATTATTGAATTATTAAATGTGCGAATTATTTCTTTATCACATTGCCAACCATAATATTTATGATATCTACAAAAATTTATTGATATATACTTGATGCAAGCCTTTACATTCTCTATTAAATTTTAAAATAAATATCTAAATTTGCATGAATTTTTGTGCATCTTTCCGAAAATATTTTTATAAACCAATGAAGAGAAATTTATCATTGGCAATTAATTTAAAACTTTTCTTTTATTTTTAAAATAGCTTTAAAATAAACCCTAATTCTGTCTTTAAAAACTGGAAAATCCTTCAGAGCAGCGGAATTCTAATGCTACCCAGAAACAGAAAAATTAATTATGCTAATATCAAATCGTTTCAATCGTGGAAACTTAGTAATTATGGTATTTATATCCAGTTAAGAATGGATATAAATCCATATGAAGTTTGTTTGAAGTATTGAATATCGGCACAAACTGGTTTTAAAATACAAATTAATATTTTTCTGTGAAGATACATGAGGAAGAAATCTAGTTTTCGTAAGATTAGTCAAGCCGCGTATAGCTTCCAGCGATGGGGAGAGTAGACTCTTGGTGAAATAGGAAGCTCTCTGCGTGTGATCAAAGGTCCCACCGCCCGCAACAACTATTTGTGGGAGGTCTGTTCCTGGAAAGAGCATCATCACCGGCCACCTGCCCCAACTATTTGTGTGGGGGGGAGTCTGTTCCTGGAAAGCGCATCTGTGGGTAAGGGACTTTTCAAATGTATGATTGACATCTGCTTTGAGAGCGTCCATTGGACAGATCGTATCGATTGTTACTTTCTATCGTGATTCAAGACAGGAAATCGAAATATCAACCAATAAGAACGTGTCAGTGATTTGAATCACACCCATTTTTGAAAAGTATTGGTCACTGAGATTTGTGACTTTTTGATATTGGTTACGTAATAACCGTTTCTAAAATATTCGTCATCCCTAGCTATAAGCAAATGTGTTGTGTAAGAGAAATAAAAAGAGTAGCTGATTCCTTTCAACCTAAAATCGCAAATTGTTACAACTCCCCGTATTGACACTATGCTATCTGAAAACGGCTTGAGCCGACAGCTCTGAGAGAAAAGAAGTGTGTCGGGTGATCCCCGACCCTACAGGGGGAGGAAAGGAACTCCTAGAAACACAAAGCATTCTTCCCTTGTCTCCTCAGGGTTCCGTCTCCTTAACGGGAATAAAGATAAAAGGAGAAATCTGTGAATGGGTTGAAACGTGACCGGACTGGTTATTCTCGGAATAATCGTAACACTGAATTGCATATCACTGAAATCTATCGGAAAAGCCACTTCTCACTTTTCAGTGAAGTCGCTGCAAAGTTATAAATCACAGCGGGCCTCACACTGATAGTGACCTTGACTTTCGAATACTCGCATTTAACAATGCGCTACTATATGATAATTGTATTGCCTGTGACGTGAGTCGTACCGTCTCTGGACGGTCACACGTGACCCCAACAATAGTAATTCGCTTATTCACTTCGCTGGCGCTATCTATCGGTAGAATTTAGAAATAAAAAAAATTTAAAGAAACGACATTTATTTTTAATTTAACTTTTTCAGAAAATTCTTTAATCTAATAAATAAATTAAATAAATATTATTGAAAAAAGATTTAAAAAATATGTTAAAATAGATAAATTAATCGATCACGTGTTTCGTACATCAGTAAATGAAGTATTAAATATTATTAATAAATTTTAAATTTAATAACAATTAAATTTTTTTAATTAATAATATGATTGAAATAACAGATATTTGGAACAAATATTTAAAAATAGCAATAGCAAAATTATTTGTTACTCAAAAAAAGGTGGATTATGCATCTCTATTCAAAAATGGGTAAGATTCAAATCACTCACACATTCTTACTGGTAGATAGGGATGACGAATATTTTTTAAACGGTTATTGCGTAACCAATATCAAAAAGTCACAGATTTCAGTGACCAATACTTTTCAAAAATGGGTGTGATTCAAATCACTGACACGTTCTTACTGGTTGATATTTCGATTTCAGGTCTTGGATCACGATAGAAAGTAACAATCGATAAGATCTGTCCAATGGACGCTCTCGAAGCAGATGTCAATCATGCCTTTGAAAAGTCACTTACCCACTGATGCTCTTTCCAGGAACAGACCCCCCCACACACACACAAATAGTTGGAGCCGGTGGCCGGTGGTGGGACTTTTGATCATATGCAGTCAGCTTCCTATTTTACAAAGAGTCAACTCTCCCCATCGCTGGAAGCTATACGCGGCTTGACTAATCTTACGAAAACTAGATTTCTTCCGCATTCATCTTCACAGAAAAATACTAATTTGTGTTTTTAAACAAGTTTCTACCGATATTCAATGCTTCAAACAAAATTAGTAAGGGTTTATATCTATTCTTAACTGGATATAAATACTATAATTACTAAATATCTACGATTGAAGCGATTTAATAAGTTCATAATTAAATTTTCTCTGCCTGGTTAGCATGAGAATTTCGTTACTCTGAAGGATTTCCCAGTTTTTAAAGTCAGAATTTCTCTTCATTGATTTATAAAAATATTTTGAGAAAGATGCACATATATTCATGCGAATTTAAATACTTTTTTTAAATTTTATAAAAGAGTATATAAAGCCTTGCATCACGTATATATCAATACAATTGTTTAGATATCATTAAATATTATGGTTGGCAATGAGGTAAAGAAAAAAATGCTTCGTTTGTTAAAATTTTGTGGATTTCAGAATTTATCGAGAAATAATTTATAATGTTCACATTTAAAATACTTATTTATTCTTTTTGCTTTAAACTGACTTTCTTTAAAATATTTTAATTGAAAAGAACTTCAATAAATTAACAATTAAAAAAATTTCACTTCTTTTACAAAGTATTTTAAAGGTATGTAAAAGAGAACTGAGATCGTTAGACTCCAGATATATAATCTCATAAATTTGCAAAAACGTCATTTCAAGAAAATATCAGTAGTGCATACTGAGTCGCTTTCAATCTAAACTTAAGATTTAAAAAATCGAAGGGAAATTTCTGAAATTAAAGGAAGATAAATTGCCAAAAAAGAGTTGCAACCATCCTTTCGATTGACATTTATTATCAAAACTAAAAGGCGTTCAAATTTACATTCTTATATATTAAAATAAATTCTGCATTTTTTCGAAGTATCTATTGTAAAATTTTCAGCCATGTTTCATAGAAAATGTTTAAAAATTTGGTATCATGTAAATACGGTGTTTGCGTCTCACAATATTATATACTTTAGGAATTAAAAAAATAATAGTAAGATTAACACCTCATTTCGTTAATATAAATATTACAATTATAGAGGTTTTAAAGCTCATAATTTATAAAATTCATCTCTCATCTTTGCGTATTTGACCCTTTAACAAGGTAATCCAACTGATAGTAATCCTCATGAATCTTAGTGTATCTAGATAATTTTTTTTTAAAAAAACTCAGTTTTTTGCAAATTTTTCCCCCCGATTCAAGCATAATTTTATAGCGAAATTCCTTTAACATGACACTATCTATGGTTTATCTTTTTCACTAAGACTATAAAAATCAAGCCGAGCTTGTAAGATACTCTTATATGAATTACATAGGGCATAAAATTCTCCTAATTTAATACATAAATTAAATAATATAAACATTTCCCAGATTTGGTTCTTGTATAGTATTAAGAATTTTTTTAAAGAAATCCGATGAGTTAAATTCTTTAATGTTGTCTAATCTATTTGTTGTTCCCATGAGGATTACTAAAAATTGAAAGCTTTTTAAACAAAAATAATAAATCAGGCAATAATTTAATGTAACTTAACAATAAAAAAAGAGTATCATTTAAAATATTCCTTCACTTCAAATATACGATTTAGTGTGTATCAATAAATGATTAATAAAAAATTATTAGGGAAAAAGTTTTTTTTACTAAAAAAAAATTAAAATCTTTTTTTATATCTTCAGCACAAAATAAATTAAATCATTTCTGATAGTTATCATAAAATGCACAAAGTATCAAGTAATTTATTTTTTTATTGGCAAATGTTCCATTTGAAATGTTGATAATAAATGATACAAAAAAACTTTTAAAATCAATTTCCTTCAGAACGCGTCACTTTTTCTATAAGTATTAAGATTTAAAATGTGAAAGTAGTATAGAAAAGTATTATTAAAAAAGTTGATTTTAAATGATACAAAAAAACTTTTTAAATCAATTTCCTTCAGAACGCGTCACTTTTTCTATAAGAATTAAGATTTAAAATGTGAAAGTAGTATAGAAAAGTATTATTAAAAAAGTAATTTCGCCTGGATACTTTCCCCTCTGTTTTTAGAAGTGTGTTAAATATGATATAATGCCCCTTTTAAAATGCCTGCTGATTTAAACGCTGCGAGGGTAAAAGGTTTACAGAAAAGCAGCAGATGTGAACTTCCGTCCTTTTCTCGTCCTTTCCCAGACACAAGGAATGTAGTTAGAGGCCCCGTCGCCCTAAGGTCACCATCCCAGATAGGCAAATCTTTAAGTCCTCGACTACATGGATTGTTCAGATTTTAAGAAGCAGCGGTTTTAATAGAACTGGGAGTGACGATGGCTCGGCCAATTCCTTTCCCTGAGTTCAAACGGCATTTTATAAATAAATAATAATAATAATAAACGATTACTCGACTTCCGGGAACAAACATTACCTGAAAAAGGATAAATTTCTTTCATTTAAATAAGCAATTACTAAATTCATGTGAAGACTTAAATATGCTTTTTTTTACGCCACTCTTTTTGATATTTGCTGTTTTATTTTGTTTTTGATTTCCAACATTTTTTCATTATGCTTGTTTTTAGCATTTTTTCAAGACTTTAAATTAAAAAAATTGTAACCAGAATTATTTTATTTTATTGTTCACCATATCTTAAATTGATATATTTTTTTAAGAATCTCTTTTGAAAACCCCTGGCGGATATATTTTATTCTCTAATCTTGATTGCGATTATTGCAGATTTAAATTTAAAATGTTCTTAAGATATAACTTAGCTGCCTTAATGTTAAAAAAAAAAACTAAGATCCTTGAGGACTACACCATGTTATACAAAATAGAAATTGAATATAGCATTCTTAAAAAAATATGTTTAAATGACGTTTGGATGGAGACTTATAAAGGAAATTATTACATTTGTCGTTTATTGTTTAACACCATTGCATATATTCTGGAATTTCCAACTGAATGCTTCCTTAAATATTTTTAAATGCTTCAAATCACCAGAAATATTACTTAAAGTAAATGTCACATATTAAAATTGGAAATACGCAAACACAAGAAAGAGGAAATTAAGATTTACTGACAAGTTTTCAGAAGAAAAAAAAATGCTTATTTTTATTTATAATTATCAAGTGATCTAATATACAAAAGAACAAATAGTATCTAAGACATAGTCGTTAAATTTCCTATTTTAATAATTTGCTTTCAAATATGAACTAAACTCATGACTATTTGGTTTTCATAAAGGCCCTATCACGCGGCGAAATACCGTCAGCACTTTCGTCGATAGTTGTGGATTTGTGCCCGCTGGCAACCCGTCAAGCAAGTTTTCCGTCATCGTCAACTTTTTCTAACCTGCTTGAAAATGTCCACGATAGTGACGGAAATTTTGTTTACAAACGAAATTCAACCAATCATGTGAAACTTTTCTGTGACGTAGTATGCCAAGAATGGCATTGGTTGGCGCTACAATACGACTGAAAATGCATGCATTTAATGTTACATATTACTAAATACTAAAAATAGTTTCGACAGAATGAAAATGCGAAGTAAAACTACAGTATCTTTTCCCCATTCTGTGGGACAAATTACTGCTCCCACTTTAAAAAAACTGACACTACCGTATGGGTAATAGTTCTCTAGAAGAATCTTCGAACTTGTGATGAAATCTTCAGATATTCAACAGGATATTTTTAAGTAAATTAAAAAAAAATTTAATTCTGATGTGCATTGTTTTCTTTTTGTGAAATATATTTGACCATATTCAGTCTTTATTTATTCAAATAATAGTATAATATTTTGATTAAAGTAATTCCTTAAATAGTTTGTTAACAGCTTCTATATAATTTAAAATTTTTAACTCCAATGTTAGAGTGAAAAATATAATAGTGATTTTAAATTTTAATACTTAGATGTTCCTGCAATATTGCAGAAATATAAAACATATTTGGTTTTGACAAAAATATAAAAATGATCATACTTTTATCATTAGCAAAAAACTGAATCACCTTTTCTAAGAGAGACAAAATTTCGGGCTTCTTTTTCCACATTTTTTCTTTTAAATTTTACAAATTAACAGTTAATTTAGAATGATATTTCTGATTATACATTTGCATTGAGAAAGATGCATAGAATGGCCACACATTTAGAAATGGTCAGACTAAAAAACAAATGTTTCATTACTTCTCATTCCCGATGTAATGTGGAGAGCCTTTTTTAATATTCTTTTTTTCTTTCTTTCTTTCTTTCTTTCTTTCTTTTTTTTTTTTTTGGCAATTTGAAAATTTAAGTAAAACCTGTTTTTTAATATCTATGTAAAAATAAATGAGAAGTTAATAATTTAGTTTGAAAAAACTAAGAAAAATGCAATAACATATTTTGGGAAAATTATTTATTATTATTATTATTGAATGAAAATTATTTAATGATTCCTATTTTTCACAAATACTGGTAATAAATCCACAAAGATTTTTTAAAAAAAAACAGCTCTGTAGTTGCAAATAAAATAAAAACAAAACAAAACATTTAACACATTTTTTAAAGAGTAATTTTAGAAATGAGTGAGACTAAATAGTGCAGAAATATAAAACATATTTGGTTTTGACAAAAATATAAAAAGATCATACTTTTATCATTAGTAAAAAACTACTATAGATACTATTAGAAATAGCCTTAGAATGGAATTGTTTTATAATTTTGAACTGGTGTGGGGAAATAAAAATTATTTAAAGGAATGATAAATACAAATCGAGTCTAATATACATTCTCAAAAATTATTTTTAAAAAATAAAAAGGAGGGCAAAAATATTCAATCAAATTTAAAAGAGCAAAAAATACTTTATCATTAGCAAAAAACTAAATAATCTTCTGTATGATAGACAGTAAAATTTAGGCTTCTTTTTCCACATTTGTTCTTTTAAATTTAACAAATTAGCAGTTAATTTAGAATGATATTTCTGATTATACATTTGCATTGAGAAAGATGCATGGAATAACCACACATTTGGAAATGGTCAGACTAAAAACAAGTGTTTATTGCTTCTCATTCCTGATGTAATGTGGAGATTATTATTATTTTTTAATGTTTGGCAATTTGAAATGTTACGAAGTACCTGTTTTTTAATATCTATGTAAAGATAAGTGAAGTTTTAATACTTTAGCTTTGAAAAAAACTAAAGAAAATGTGATAACATATTTTGGAAAATTATTTTTGATTATTATTATTGAATGAAAATTATTTAATTTTTCCTATTTTTCACAAATACTGGTAATAAATCCACAGATCCAAAGATTTTTTTAAAAAGTTCTGTAGTCGCAAATAAAATGAAAACAAAACATTTAACACATTTTTTTAAAGAGTAATTTTAGAAATGAGTGAGACTAAATAGTGTAATGCCTTAGAATTTACCAATACTTATCAAGTGAAGAATCCTATTCAATTAATTGTTTTATAATTTTGAACTGGTGTGGGAAAATAAAAATTATTTAAAGGAATGATAAATACAAATTGAGTTCAATTCTCAAAAAATATTTTTTTAAAATAAAAAGGAGGGAAAAAACATTCAATCAAATTTAAAAGAGTAAAAAATACTTCTTATTCAATGATATGGTGGTAATGTTTTTAAATCCTGTTTTTATTTTTAATTAAAATTCAAAAAAATATGTTCTTAGTGAATTTTTTATGTCCCAGAATCAATTTCTTGCCATATTTCAAATTCCTAATTTTAATTATTTGTACTGCACAACTAGACACAGTAGTTTTTATTTTTATATACACAAAACCTAAAATTTGTCGAGATGGATCCAAGAAATATCAGTTTTCATATAGACAAAAATCATTAGATTTCAAAAGTTATTTAATTTAATTTTAAATGTAATGGCACTCCTCTTCTGTTTTATTTATCAATTTTTTTATTTGCACTTTTCTAGAAAAATAAGCACTTTTAAGGTACTTAAAAATGATTTTAAAATTTCATCACTATTTATGATGGTATGCACCTTTTAAACTTAATTGAATGCACACCCACAAATCATTTTTCTTTTCAATAGATTTTTGTTTTAAATTTAATATTGATAAGATAAATGTATAGGAATTTATAAAATACAAACACAAAAGCAGCATTTTTTTTTGCTTGTCATTATTACTACAAAAATAATTACAAAACTGTTACTAAGAAAAATTAAAAAGTTTCATTATTTTACAGAATTTATTGTATTGTCATTATTAGTACAAAAACTACTACTAACTTGTCATTATTACTACAAAAATAGTAACAAAACTGTTAATAAGAATAATTAAAGAGTTTTATTATTTTACAGATTTCATTGTTATTAATTTTGATAAAAACATTACAATTAGTTGAATGGTATGATAAATATTTACAATAAATAACAATAAGATTAATACTATTAGAAAGGAAAAAGACATTAAAAGGAAAAAATGGTTAGATTTCATAAACAACTTTAACAACTTTATTTTTAAATTCGATAAATGTACAACTTGTCTCATTTTACAATCCTTATTATATTCATTGTATTAAGCACTCAAAAAATTAAATTTGAAGCAGATGTGATTCAATTCCAATAAATTCAATAATGTGTCAATAGAATTGCAATTTATTAAAGCAACGGAATTTCATTGCATTGGCTTCGTAATTTACATATCTACAAATTCCAAGATAGTTTGAATTTTTTAAGAAATTACAACTATTATTGCTATTATGGGCTTTTGCATTCATTGAAAGCTAATGGGATCACTTAAAAAAATTATCCCTGATTTAATTATAAATTCAAGCAACGTCTTAACTAGAGTCTCACGAAGTATGAAATGAGAAAACTGCTGATATTCACTAAGTAGGAGAAACGAATAAAGAGCGATAAATACACCATAACGTAAACCTAAATTTTTAGGTTTAACAGATAGCAAATCCTCAAGTGACGTCACTTTCGTCGTCGTTTGCCGACTAACGTGCTGACGATATTTTGCCGTGTGATAGGGCCTTAATATTCCATCATGCTGCCAGCACCCCCCTCCCCGGGGAGCTAGTCCATTTCGATTTTTAATCAGAAACCGATTTAAGTATTTCACAATCATAGGCAATGCAGAGAACGAGACCAATTTTTCTGATAAATTGGTCAGTTTAATTTCATACTTTAATACAATACATTTTATTTTGTTTAAATTATTATTTTTTATTTCATTAATTTAATAGAAATGTATTTATTTTTATTGTTTTATTACGAATCTAGATTTCCCGGGTTTCATATTTCTGCACAACAGTATTGAGACAAACTTTCGGCGTCAATAAATATTCCATTAAATATGTGTACGTAATGAAACATATAAGAAACTGACCATGACTCATACATGATAAAGTGTTACTTATTTTAGCATTTTGTAATTTTTAAAATTTGTACTTATAAATTATGCAACTAGAAAAAAGAAATTCTTTAATTTGACCTGTTTGTTTTGCGTGAGGTCTTTTAGGCCCTGCGCAAAACTTTCTTTTGGGAATTTTTTTAAAAAATTTATTTTTGTGCATTTCGAAACCGATTCAAGACTACTGTCAACGATTCTGTATACGACAGGGCATATTTCTTTCATAATTGAAAATAATTCTTATGCCGGTAATCACTTCTAAATAAGGAGATGGTTACCTCTTGCGTTAGTTTTCGAGAGTTTTCTAACTATGCTGGCAAATATTTCTAAAATTTATACATCATAACTTCACTGAAATACCATTATCACTATCTCTTCATGAAATTCCTATACCTATATAGTTTGATTCTTTTACCATGCCTATGGAGATTATCGACAAAAATAAAGAAATCTTTTCTTGTAAGCAATTAAAATTTCAAATACGGTTCTAAAATATTGATTTTTCTTAATTAATTTGTGAAACTGTTGGGGATTCCTACCAAAACAAGATGCTTATTCATTTATTCAATCCATCGACATGAATAATTATTAAAAAAAACTTTCATTGATTGTTATTTCCACTCTTAGTGATCATTAACAAGAGAAAGAAAATGGAATGTTGTAAGTTACATAAACGCAACGTATGTTTTGCAAGTTTAATTTTACATATTTAACACATCAATTACTTTTCCACGGTCAATTTTATGAAAGGATGTAAGTACAATTAAAACTTTTGTGAATTACATTGCTTGATAAAATTAGCAAATATAGCAATAAATAAATAGTGTTTTCTTTTTAAGAATGGCAAAAATTAGATAATTAATTTACATCTACTGCTTTTTTTAAAGAATACTAAACATTATAAACGTATCAAAATTTATGAGGAATAAAAGATTCCAGAATAATATTTTAAAAGAATCGTTTGTTTGTTCTAGTTGCTTCAGAATATTTTTGAAGATGACAATTTCATTAAATGTACACACAAAATAATGGAAAAAGATGGGGAAAAACTCGCAAAAATGTTGATGACTTTAATAAATTTTACAAACACTTTAAAATCACTAGAATAGTCTAATATTTTAAAAATAATGTTTTAATAAGGAACATTTAATCTAAGTTTAACCTGGTATATTTCATGAGGTTTCAACTTTAAAATTTCATCATTTTGAAGCATTTAAGAGTGGATATGCCATTATTTTTCAATGAAAAATAATGATTTAAAACATTGAATTTTGATAAAATTGCTACGAGATATCTTAGAACCCGGATCATGAATACATAAGTAGAAAATTATATGGCTCTTGAATTGTATATTTTTTCAGGTATCCAATCAATTTGATGATTTGTATTTCTTATTATAATAGAAGATGAGCCTTCTATTTCAAAAAATAAGTATCAGTTATATATTGCTATTTATACGTATCTGATTAACAGAACTATTCGGGATTAGATCTAATTCTAGACAAATGCTACTTGATTGCTCAATACTAAAATATTACAATGATTTATTTGAAAAAAAATTAAAGGAATATTAAATGCAATTTTAATCCTTCATTAATTGCTTATTTTGAATATTATATATATATATATATATATATATATATATATATATATATATAAAGAGAGAAAGAGAGAGA
>JAOUZG010007547.1:5735708-5749055 GCA_026289955.1 Argiope argentata | reverse complement strand
ATCTGACTTTTGTAGCTGTACAAAATAAACAAAAGCAATAAAACGACATGAATGAGCGGTAATTTGCTCACACCCCTGGATCTGTTGGCCTCCTATGAAAAACAGGAGTGGAAGAAAAATCCTTTAGCACTTTTCTAGAAAACCGATGCGCTTCACTATAGATTACTAGTTCCGCTTCCCATGCTTTACAGAAGTTTCACACGATTTTTATTTGCCGTTTCACTGAAAAATTTAGGACACTGTAATAAAAAAAATTCAATTCTAAATTAAAATCACAAGTAAATATTAACAAAAATTCACAAAATTGAAGAGTAATAATATGTTTTTGTATAACAAATTATATTATATAAAAGAATAGTAGTGTTTAGAAATATAAAAAATTCTCATCATTCTTTACTCTTTGCAATTCTGGGAAACTAGAAGAAACAGAAAAATGCTAGATCTTCACATTTTACTCAACAATAGAAAAACAATCCTTGATAAAATATTTGTATTAATAATGAAAACGATTTAAATTTAATAAAAGCAATGCAAACATATTTGTAAATTATGTCTAAAAAATTTTGGTAAAATTTATTAGACATCTATATCATATAAACTGTATTCTAGATAGGAAAGTTTCTGAATTTTGAAATGGTGTAAGAATCTTTTATATGCAATGGTACTTAGAAAGAATTTTAGAAAATTCTTTTGGTCAAACATCAAAATCAAGCTTAATTTTTAAGTAAGATTTCTTTAAAAAAAAGTGCTTTGATCTGTACATTTCCAACTTCAAAAGTATATCTGTAACAAATTTATTACTCCAGAACAACAATGTGTTCCGTAGAATAGCATACTTACCCAAACGTGTCCTTTGCTGTTAAAAGAAATTGGTTAAAACGATAAACTATTTTAACTCACTTAGATCGTCCTGAGTTTAATTAAACATTTCTTTTCCTGAAAAAATGTTAGAATGGGGCAAAATATTAATTTTTTCTTTACTTTGACAAGATTAAAGTAGTTGAGTATTATAACTTTTCTTTCCGAGAAAAACAATTAGAATTTATAGGTACCATGCTGTCAGTTAGACTCTTCTCATTTGTTTTATGACTCGACATCCGACTTGGGAATATGTTTGAAATTGTAGAAGGATTTCAAAGTAAAATTAAAATGAACCAATGACTGGACAGATAGTTTGATTTAAAAGAACCTTCAGTTCGGTAGAACTCAACAGACTGATTTTGAATTTGAGTATGCCATCTTTATCCGACTCTCATTCGAATATTCACAAATTGATTTTAATTTCAGTTTTTAACATCTTCTCATTGCATTTTTTGTATATATTTTATTGAATTATTAGAGACATTTTTTGATTCTGCTCTCAATACATATTCGATTTACTTAATTGTAAAATTTCTTTCGAAGTAACACAAAATTTTTTAAATTGTAATGTTGACTTTCCTATAACTTCTTTTCTCTGATTTTTTTTCGTTTGTGTTTCTTGAATAACATTTTATTTCACTTGATAAGTTTGACATGATTATATAATTTATTACATAACATGAAAATCATGGCTTTTAATATGCATTAAGGTAGATTTTTGAAAAGTAAAATTAAATTCTTAAAAAACATTATTAACCTAGAAACTAAATATTTCATTAACGGTCAATTGCATGTTTTTAATCTGAAGCAAGCATTTTATGTTTGCTCCAAATTTGAACTGAAAGAAGGAAGAACTCCACTTCTGAAAGAAAAGAAGGCTATCGGGTGATCCCCGCCCCTCCAGGGAGAGGAAACGAAATCCTAGAAAAACAAAGCATTCTTCCCTTGTGTCCTCAGGGTTCCGTCTCCTTAACGGGAATAAAGATAAAAGGAGAAATATGTGAATGGATTGAAAAGTGACCGGACTGGTTATTCTCGAAATAATCGTAACACTGAATTGCATATCACTGAAATCTTTCGGAACAGCGACTTCTCACTTTTCAGTGAAGTCACTGCAAAGTTATAAATCACAGCGGGCCTCACACTGATAGTGACCTTGACTTTCGAATATTCGAATTTAACAATGCGCTATCCGATAAGAATCATTTTCAACTACCTGTAACATAAGTTCCTGAGATGGTACAATTTTGTTTACTTTTCTGGCGCCATCTATTGGTAGAATTTAGAACTAATGTAAACATTTTAAAGAAATGACATTTATTTTTAATTCAACTTTTTCAGAATAATCCAATAAATAATTAAATAAATATTATTGAAAAAAAATTTAAAAAGTAAGCTGAAATAAATAAATTAATTCAACCACGTGTTTCTTACATTAGTAAATTAATTATTAATAATAATTAATACATTTTAAATTTAATTATAATTAATAATTTTTAATTAATAATATGATTGAAATAACAGATATTTGGAACAAATAATTAAAAATAGCAATAGCAAAATTATTTGTTACTCAAAAAAAGGTGGATTATGCATCTCTACTGGTAGATATTTCGATTTCAGGTCTTGGTGTCACGAAAAGCGCTTTCACTTCTACTGAGACAACTAAACTCCTGGAATTCTTGAGAACGAAATCGAAACTTTTCGGCTTCGAAAAAACTTTGGGACGATGTGTGGTGAAAAATCTCCATCGCATAGGTATCAATAATAATCCTGTATATAATTATGTAAATATTTAAACTAATTAAACGTAAAAGTATTTTTTAGATAGGCTCTCTTAAATGTTATAGTCTGATTGTGTCAACACGTTCGATGTTACTTCATTCCGGCGCGGAAAGAGCGATCACCGGCGAGGTGAGTCATGCATTTACATTTTCATTGCTCATCAATTTCCCGATTGCTACATAATTTGGCGAGTGAACAGGGACGCTGGAATTGAGTCACAATATGTTTTGATAACTGAGAAAAGGATTTAGCTTGAACTCTTGCTGTTTAAATATTTAATGGCTCATTAACAATATTTGAAATATATAACAAGAAATTGATTTAAATATTTTAATATCTAATGAGAATATCTACTATATCTACTTTGGAAACAGTAAGCGAACATTACTAAAATAGAAGAGAGTGTTTTAAAACGAATACTATTTAAGAAATTGCTCTAAAGATAAGTTGAACTGATTATATTTTATATAATTTGATACTATTTTAAAGAATACAGGATTCAATAAAGATTAAGAATGGTTAAATTTGTTCTCAATTCGGATAACCATGTACATATTTATAAAATTTATTCTGATTCTGAATTAAACTGAATGTTCATTTAAGAATTGATTATATTCTACTTGGAAATTAATTATTCTTTTTGAGAAGATTTTTATTTGGAAAATTTATTTATTTAAGAACTAGAATACATCTCAATGTTTACAAATTTTGAATTGTACATTTTTTATGAATAGAATTTATTGATTTGAATATTACATTTTATTATTGGAAAGTAAAAGTTTATGTGGTATTGAATATATTTACAGTGTTACTAGCATTTGATTAATATATTAACATCAAAATGGAAACATTAATTAAACTGAGAGACCCTTATCGGCGCTGCTTAACTAAATTTACTGAAAAATTGGAATTATTTTTGAAAACGAAAGCAGATGACTCTGATTTGTATGTTAGTAAACTGAGTCAGTTAATAGAGAAATATTTGAAAATTCAAAATCTAGATAACGATATACTTGATTTAATAAAGAAGGATGTTTCATGTTCCGAGGAAAGTATATATGATGAAATCGAAAGTGCCGAATCTTATGAAGATAAATTCATATATTTTAAAACGAAACTAGAACACTGCATAAATAAATCTGACAGCGAAATTGATGCACATTCAATTAATGAAAAAAAGAAATTTTAATTTGCCTAAGATTGAATTGCAAAAATTTGATGGGACTCTAAAGGATTGGTTATCTTTTTGGGGATTATTTAAAAAAATAGATTCAGATCCTGATATTTCGAATGAAGATAAATATCAGTACTTGATACAGTCAACCCTTAAAGGTTCCAGAGCTATAGAGGTGGTCAATTCCTTTCCCTCCACGTCTGAGAACTATGTTCAAGCCATCGAATGTTTAAAAACACGGTTCGGAAGAGAGGATGTCTTAGTGGAGGTCTGTGTAAGAGAACTATTGAGTTTAGTGTTGAATAATGCTCTGAATAATGAACATAAACTTCCACTGATTAAATTGTACGACAGAATCGAAACTCAGCTAAGATCTTTACAGATGCTTGGTGTAACAAGTGATAAGTATTCTTCCATGCTTTACCCTTTGGTCGAGTCATGTTTGCCTATTGATTTTTTACGAATTTGGGATCGACATTTGTCTTCGATAACATTTAAATCAGATGAGAAATTCAACAAGTTAGAAACGTTAATGAAATTCCTTGGAAATAAAACTGAGGGTGAAGAGAAAATTAACTTAGCGAAAAGTGGATTTGGGCTAGAACATAAGAACAAGAAAAATCAAGCAATTAAATCTTCTTTTAATCGTAATAAAAATATTACCACTGGTATGGAACTCTATAGCTCAGTACAAAGCAACACAGCCTCCAACAACTCCCATTGTGTATTCTGTGATAAAAATCATTTTAGTGCTGATTGTAGATATGCTCACAATTTACCAGGTGATCAAAGGAAAGATATTTTAAGTAAAAAAGGTGGTTGCTTTAGGTGCTTGAAAATTAATCGTATTTCTAGCAATTGTAAATCCAGAATCAAATGTTCAAATTTTGAAAGATTACACCATCATCTTTTATGCAATGATAATCAAACCCATTCTCCCAAGGAAATCACAAAATCTAAACCCGATATTGATATTCCTGTACAAGATCAGGCACTAGCAAATGTTTCGCCTTCACCTCATGTTTTGTTGCAGACTCTTGTAATTCACTTAAGAGGATAAAAGGGTAAAGTGAAGATAATGGCACTAATTGACTCAGCTTCTCAAAGATCTTACATTTTGAAAAGTACAGGGCGAAGATTGAATTACCAACCCCACCGGAGAGAAAGTCTGCGCCATTCCTTGTTTGGTGGAGCGAGTACAGAGGTCTGCCATCATGACGTTTATAGAGCATTTCTCAATGACTTCGATCTGACTTACAATTGCAACTTTGAAGTCCTTGGCCAAGAAACAATCTGTGCAACACTCCCACCCGTTGAGGATGGTATGTGGGAGAAAGAACTATCAGAAAACAATATCCACTTGAATTATCAACATCAGGGACCCATAGAATTATTAATTGGAGCAGATGTTGCTGGAAAACTTCTGGCCGGAGGTTATAACTCTTACCTTCTGGTTTAGCTGCAATCGAAACAAAGTTAGGACGGACTGTCATCGGTCGTACAAGAAGAGAAAAGCGTGATGAAAACACAGATCTGATTGTTACTTCAATGCTAGCAGGAGGAATTTCTGAAACAGATGTATGGAGTCTGGATGTAATAGGAATAAAAGATTTAGCTGAAATACAATCAAAAACGGAAAAGGAAGAAGCTTCCATGCAGCATTTCTTGAAAACGTTAGAGACTTCCTGATGGCCGGTATGAAGTGTCTCTTCCCTGGTTGGAAGGGATGCAACCACCTGCCAATAATCGATTGATTGCGGAAAGAAGACTAAAAGGAATAATTAAGATTCTTCAAGCAAAGAATTTGTTAGAGAGTTATGAAGATGTCTTCCACGAATGGTTGAAAGAAGAAATAAGTGAACCTGTAAATATTACAAGATTAGATGATTTTCTTTGCACATACTTATCTAATCGGGCCGTGATCAAAGAGAATTCAACAACAAAGATTCGACCGCTATTTGATGCTTCAGAAAAACAGAAGAATGAATTATCTCTGAACAGCTGTCTTGAAAAAGGACCTAATTTAGTGGAACGGATTCAGAGAATATTGAATAGATTCCGACTTGGAGCGTTTGGCGTAATCGCTGATATCAAGAAAGCATTTCTCCAGATAAGTATTAACGACAAGGATAGAGACTATCTATGATTTTTATGGTTTGAAAACGGAGATCCTGATAAATTGAAAATTTATCACCATAAACTTGTTGTGTTTGGAATAAACGCAAGTCCTTTTCTACTTGGCGGGACTATCTCGTACCATCTTGATCAGGTTCCTGAACATCTTCAAGAGGTAGCGGAAAAATTGAAGACTTCCATGTATGTTGACAATTATGTAACAAGTTTAGATACGATTGAAGAAGTAGAAGCCTTTATTGAACACTCAAAGGAAATAATGATGAGTGCTAAATTTGATTTGAGAGAATGGAGATTTAATTAGGACGAATCCACGTCACATCGAGCCGGTGAAGAATCCCCTCCACATGAAGAAAATGTCTCAGTATTGGGACTGGAATGGAACTCAAAAGATGGCATGTTAAGATGTGCTTATAAACAAGATGTTTTTCAAGAAATTTCATTAACTAAAAGGTCGATATTGTCTTCGGCTAATCAACTGTTTTACCCTCTTGGAATATTGAGTACTGTGACTCTAAGATTTAAAATTTTGATGCAAGACTGTTGGAGAGCGAAATTGTCTTGGGATGCTGAACTATCTGATAAACTTGCCAAAAAGTTTTTGAAATTGAAAAGAGATTTAACTTACATAGATCATTTAAAGATCTCTAGAAGACTGGTAATAAATCTCAAAGAAAGAAGCAATCTATCATTCCACGTTTTCAGTGACGCCTCTCAATTGGCTTATGCAACCTGCATATATTTGAGAAGTGAAAATGGAGAGGGGGTTTCCTGTCAACTCATACAGTCACGATCCCGAGTTGCTCCATTGAAACCTGTAACAGTTTCTAGACTGGAATTACTTGCATATAATATAGGAATACGCCTCATGACAACAATCAAACAAGATTTACACATGGAAGATGTAACTACATTTTACTGGACGGACTCCATGAATGCTTTGAATTGGATCAAAAATGAAGAAGAATAGGGAGTTTTCGTAATGAAACGCATGAGAGAAATTATGAAATGCAGTTTAAAACATGAATGGAATCATATTCCTGGATCATTCAATCCAGCCGACTTACCATCTAGAGGATGCTCTGTTGTTACACTATTAACTCAACAGTGGCATTATGACCCATCTTGGCTGAAACAAAAGGCGAAATATTGGCCAGTTAGCGAAGCTATGGTCGATAAAGAAATCATAAATTCGGAGAAGAAGAAAACTATTGTTACCTTGGCAGTTACATAGAACGAAGAATTTGATTACTTTGCCAATGTTTCATCTTTCGAGAAAATAGTGAGAATCTCTGCTTGGATTCTTCGATTTGTCAGAAATTGTAAAAAGGTGACTCTGTACATCTCACAAAATTTAGAAAGTGAAGAACTGATAGAAGCGGAAACCCTGATTTGGAAAGTTGTACAAAATTCCTCATTCAGAATCAATGAAGAAAAAATTAGAAACCTTCGTCCGTTCGTTGATCAAAAGGGTCTTATTAGAATCAAGACGCAACTTTTAATGAGTAAAAATTGTAAAAATTTCAAGTATCCTATCCTTCTGCCTCCTGATCATATCGTAGTTCATAAAATGATTATGCATAGACACAAAAATCTGTCTCATTGCGGAATCCAGACTTTGATGTCAAATTTGCGAGAATATTTCTGGTTAATAAGAAGCCGCAAAACAATACGTAGGGTCCTAAATTCTTGTATCACTTGTAAAAGATTTGAGGTTAAACATCCCGAGATACAAGCTGCACCTTTGCCGAAAGACCATTTAAGAGACTCTACTACCTTTGAAACTACTGATATTGATCTAGCTGGTCCTTTGTTTTTAAAAGTTGGATCTAAAGCTTGGATTGTTTTATTTACTTTTGCAGTTTACCGCACAGTACATCTTGAATTAGTAACATCACTTACGACTGACAAATTCCTTCTCTCTTTGCGTCGATTTATCGCAAGAAGAGGAAGACCATCTACCACCTATACAGATAACGGTTCCAATTTTCAGGGATCCAATCAAGCTTTGAGAAGAGTGGATTGGCAAAAAATCAAAAGTGATACATCTGTATCAAGAATGCAGTGGAAGTTCATTCCGCCCAGCTCACCGTGGTGGGGTGGATTCTGGGAAAGATTGATTGGTCTAATGAAAAACATCTTAAGAAAAGTCCTCGGCAAGGCTTACTTAAAGTATGAAGAGCTTTCAACAATCCTTTGCGATTGTGAGAATGTCATAAATTCCAGACCAATAACTTATGTTTCTGAAGACCTGGAACTACAACCGCTAAATCCAGCGATGTTTCTGAGAGACCTCAAAGAGAGTGGAGTTCCAGATATGGATCAAATTGAATCTTCAAGTTTACAAAAAAGATATCTTTATAGATTGAAACTTCGTGAAGATCTAAGAAAAAGGTTTCGGTCGGAGTATCTTGGTCAACTTGGAAGTTATGCGAAAAAATCACAAAACAGCTACCTCTTTTCCATAGGAGATATAGTTTTATTAGAGACCAAGGCTAAAAGAATCAGTTGGTCTCTTGGAAAGGTTATCGAATTAATCAAAGGAAGAGACGGAATAGTTCGTCTAGTCAAAGTTCGCACCAAGCAAGGAGACTTACTTCGACCTATTCAGCGCCTCTATCCTCTTGAAGTAGGTTCTCCCATCGAAAGAGATCTTCGCAAACGAATTGAAGAACCCACTATTTGCGACGAAGGAGAGGATCATAACTCCAGTGATTCCTCATCACCACTGCCTTTTTCTGAGGAAGAACTAGCACCAGTGCCCGTACCTCAGGAAGCATCATCGTCAGTGCCTATCTCTCCGGAAGAACTGTTACATGCTTCTCAACCTCAGCGAATCAACCGCTATGGTCGAACTGTACGTGCTCCTCATCGTTTGGATCTCTAGAACATTTCCTTGAGAATTGAGTTCCAATGTGGTGAAACTTAAGGTGGGGAGTATGCCATGAAAAGCACTTCCACTTCTACTGAGACAACTAAACTCCTGGAATTCTTGAGAACGAAATCGGAACTTTTCGGCTTCGAAAAAACTTTGGGACGATGTGTGGTAAAAAAACTCCATCGCATAGGTATCAATAATAATCCTGTATATAATTATGTAAATATTTAAACTAATTAAACGTAAAAGTATTTTTAGATAGGTTCTCTTCAATGTTATAGTCTGATTGTGTCAACACGTTCGATGTGACTTCATTCCGGCGCGAAAAGAGCAATCACCGGCGAGGTGAGTAATGCATTTACATTTTCATTGCTCAGCAATTTTCCGATTGCTACACTTGGATCACGATAGAAAGTAACAATTGATACGATCTGTCCAATGGACGCTCTCGAAGCCAATTTCAGTTATGCATTGGGAAAGTCCCTTACTGATGCTCTTTCCAGAAACAGACCTCCCACAAACAGTTGTGGTGGATGGTGGGACCTTTGATCACACGCAGACAGCTTCCTATTTCAAAAAGAGTCTACTCTCCCCATCGCTGGAAGCTATGCTCGACTTGTCATTGTACGAAAACTAGATTTCTTCCTCACGTATCTTCACAGAAAAATATTAAATTGTGTTTTTAAACAAATTTCTGCCGATATTCAATGCTTCAAACAAACTTCATATTGATTTATATCATTCTTAACTGGATATAAACATCATAATTACTAAATTTCCTCGATTGAAACGATTTGATATTAGCATAATTAAACTTTCAGTTTCTGGTTAGCATTAGAAATATGCTACTCTGGAGGATTTTCCAGTTTTTAAAGACAGAATTATGGCTTATTTTAAAGCTGTTTTAAAAATAAAAGAAATATTTTAAATTAATTGCCAGTGACCAATTTCTCTTCATTGATTTATAAAAACATTTTGGGAAAGATGCACAAAAATTCATACAAATTTAAATACTTTTTAAAATTTTATAAAAAAGAATGTAAAGACTTGCATCACAAATACATCAATAAATTTGTTTAGATATCATCAATATTATGGTTATTTCAGAATTTATTGGGAAAAAATTTATAATTTTCACATTTAAAATATTTATTTACTATTTTTGCTTTAAACTGATTTTCTTTAAAATATTTTTAATGAAAAAGAACTTAAATAAATTAACAATTAAAATAATATTTCTTATGATTCTTTTTATTTTCTTCTTCAAGGTGTTTTAAGGGTAAATAAAAAAGAACTGATATCATTAGACTCAAAAATATAATCTCATAAATATGCAAAAACGCCATTTGAAGAAAATATCAGTAATGTATACTAATCGTCACGTTCAATCTAAACTTGAGATTTTAACCCCTTGACATACAAATTCGCTTTACTTAAATTGTTATTTTAATAAGATGACGCATACTATCTTATATATATATTGTTATCTTGATCCTTATAATAATATAACGATTATTTGAGATGTTGAAGCATTTTTAGGTGATTGTTGCATTTTTAAATGCTTAATTTTGTTCACTTAGTTGCAGGCCTAAAACTGAGAATTCAATGATTCGATGCGCGTGTTAGAACGACATTGTTTGTGAAGGGGTTAAAAAAATCAAATGGAAATTTCTGAAAGTAAAGGAAGATAAATTGCTGAATGTAAACAGACTTTCAATTATCAGTCATGCATACTCTATATTCTATTGTCTACTTATTATTTTTAGTGAAAATATATATTATCTTTTCAGAGAAAGTTTTAATAAAAGAAATGCATAGAAACTGTTTTAATAAGTCATAATTTTACTTAATTATAAAATATTGATTATCAAAACTAAAATACCTTCAAATTAACATTCTTATACATTCAAATAAATTCTGCATTTTTAAGAAATCTCTATTGTAATATTTTTTGCCGTGTTTCATAGAAAACTTTTAAAAAATTCAGTATCATGTAGGAATAATATAGATAAATGCGGGCTTGTGTCTCTCAAAAACTATATTCTTTTAGGAATTGAATAATAAAATAACATTTTGTGCAAATGAATGGCATGAAATGTTATATTCTAAACTTATAGCCGATAAAAATGTATTAAAAATATGTTATAATGAAAATAAAATTTACACTGAAGTGACAAAAGTCATGGGATAGCAATATGCAAATATACAGATGGCAGTAGTATTGCAGCGAAAAAGTATAAATGCGCAGTTCGTTTTCCAGAGCTTTCATTTGTGTTCAAGTTATTCATGCTAACAGGTTTTTCGTGATTTATGGCGGAACGACGAGAATTAACAGACTTTGAAAGTGAAATGTTAGTTGGAGCTAGACGCATGTTTCATTCCATTGCGGATATCGTTAGTGAATTCAACATTAAGAAATCCACAGTATCAAGAGCGTGCCGGGGGTATGAAATTTCAGCATCCCATCCCATCATGGACAGCGCAGTGGGCGACCACCTGCACTTAACGATCGAGACCGGCGACGTCTGTGTAGAATGGTCAATGTTAATAGACACGCAACACTTCGTCAAATAACTGCAGGAATCAATGTGGGACGTACGAGGGACGTGTCCGATAGGACTGTGCGGCGAAATTTGTCTTCCTTGGGCTATGACAGCAGAAGGCCGACTCGAGTGCCTTTACTGACAGCACGACCTCGCCTGCAGCGACTCTCCTGGGCTCGTGAGCATATCGACTGGTCCCTAGACCAGTGGAAAACCGTGGTGTGGTCAGATGAGTCACGATTTCAGTTGTTACGAGCTGATGGTAGAGTTCGAGTGTGGCGCAGACCCCACGAAGCCATGGACCCAAACTGTCAGCAAGGCACTGTTCAAGCTGGGAGTGGCTGCATAATTGTGTGGGCTGTTTTTACATGGCATGGACTCGGTCCTCTGTTGCAACTGAACCGATCATTGACTGGAAATGGTTATGTTCAGCTGCTTGCAGATCACTTGCAGCCATTCATGGACTTCACGTACCCACACAATGATGGGATTTTTATGGATGACAATGCGCCATGTCACCGGGCCAGAACTGTTCGCGATTGGTTTGAAGAACATTCCGGACAATTCCAGCGCTTGATCTGACCACCTAGATCACCCAATATGAATCCCATCGAGCATTTATGGGACATCTTCGAA
Organism: Argiope argentata; assembly: GCA_026289955.1. Classification (NCBI taxonomy): domain Eukaryota; kingdom Metazoa; phylum Arthropoda; class Arachnida; order Araneae; family Araneidae; genus Argiope; species Argiope argentata. The sequence continues at coordinate 5,737,045 of JAOUZG010007547.1, read as the reverse complement.
AGGTCCGTTCTTGCCCAAACTCCTGCACCATCCACACTTTCACAATTATGGACGTCTATACAGACAGCATGGCTCAATATTCCTGCAGAGGACTTCCAACGACTTGTGGACTCCATGACACGTCGAGTTGTTGCACTTCGCCGGGCAAAAGGAGGACCGACACGATATTAACAGTCATCCCAAGACTTTTGTCACTTCAGTGTATAATGTAATGATTTAAAATTAGACAATTTCTACCGATTTAAAAAACTGTATACCCTAACACAATTACTGAGCCAAATATCAAATTTGCTGAATATTTTTTATTGATAATTGCATTTTTAAATAAGAGAGAAGGGGGGAGAAAATTCGCATGAAGTTTACTAATATTTTCGCAACGCGAAATTAATAGCAATGAACATTGTTTCTCTAAAAAAAAGGGAAGGTAATAAATTTTGTTGTAACTAATATAGATTCTAAATTTTAACTGCTGTCGATTCTTTAACTATTAAAGATAAGACTATTTTATTCTGAGAATTTGTTATTGATTGAGAACATTTGGAAAAAGTTCAGAAATTTAGCGCAAAAATTGCAAAGTTTTTTTAAGTATTAAACGTGTGTGCTTGCGTGTGTGTGTATGTGCGTGCGTGTGTGTGCGTGCGTGCGTGTGTGTGTGAATTGACGTCATGCCTTTTGTTCTGTATGTATGGGAATTCTTTTTTCATGTATGTATGTGTAATTCTCAGCTTTCTTATGATTACAAACATTTCTGAACTAAATTATTAATTGCAAAAGAAATTGTTTTGAAGAAAGACTGAAATTAATTTTCAAATTAAATGAACTTCATTTTTGGAGAATTGATGCCTTCTTAAATGAGATAGACGAAAATAAAATTTTAAAATCAATTTTCTTCAAAACATGTCAATTTTTTCTAAAAGAATTAAAATTTAAGATGTGAAGGCATTAGAAAAGTATAATTTAACTTCTATCTTACTTGCGGTACAACTGCTGTCCATTTTTTTTTTTTTTTTACTTTTCCTGACTGGCCTACAAATGTTGCGTCAGCAACAACTTTGGATTTCGTTCCCCCACTTGAACTTCCCGGCGAATCGTAATTGCCTCATAAAAATCTCTGCTCTTTTGTGCTATACCCCTTAGGTCAGGAGATTTCGTCCAACTGTAGCTATAATCATGGTTGGCGCTAGTGAGTTTTGTGAACCCTGCTTTGGCGGCATTCTTTTAAGTAACACTCCTAGAGGTATGGAAGGATTTTGCATAACTTCATTTGTTTGTAGTACTCGATTGAAAATATTCTTCTTTTCCTCCATTCCATAATTTTTTAACATTATAAGTCGTTA
>JAOUZG010007547.1:5706617-5735698 GCA_026289955.1 Argiope argentata | reverse complement strand
TTCTTCTTTTCCTCCATTCCATAATTTTTTAACATTATAAGTCGTTATTTTTAAAATTTTGTAATTTTATTATAATATGTGTTTATATTTTTATTCGAATAATAAATATTTGAATCAAAAATTTCTTGAAATTTCATTACTGATGGAATGGTGTAGTGAAGATAATCGGCGCCCTAGATAAATTGTTACATCTTTTATCTCAATTCGCACAGGGTAAAAAAATCTAAATAGAATCTCGGGTTGGGTTTTTTGCACCCTGTCTTCATGACTGACCCCCCCCCTAACGACTGGAATCTCGGAAATATATACTATCCAGTCACTAATGTACTATTCTAACACAATATTAAAGAATTGACAACTTAAAATTTTTTAGCTTTAAAGCTAAGTGTTTGAACGATATATTCATGCTAAAAATATAATGGGGTTTTGATTTTTGAGCAAGCAGTGTTTCATCATTATTTTTCATGATTTATGAAAACCACATCTTTAATTATCTATAATCAGTCTTTCATTAAAAGTTATAATTCTAATTTTAAAATATTGAAAGAAGCCTTTAAAATATATTAAAAATAATAATTAGTAGCCTTTAACGCATTTGAACATCAGTAGAGAAAAATTAAAATCTTTATTCCTTCATTTCAATTTACTGAAAAGTTCCAAGACATTTAAATTTTCCCAGAAATATTTATACTGAAATAAAATAAGACAAGATAAAGTGACTGGTTAAAAAGGCAGAAATTCTAGATTTAATTTTTAACAATTCTGAAAGTTAATCTAAATAATCTGCTTGTAAAAATACCGCAGCATTTGTTAGTAACAGCAGATACTAACAAATGCTGATCATTTACAATGCTAGCTTTATTTATTAAGGAGTTTTTGAAGGTTTTTTTATGTTAACTACTTTTCAATATAATTTTATAGTAATGAAATCTTATATATCAAATTCTAAGTAAACCATATCTAATCTTACTTTGTTTAAAATTAACCGTCTTTAATCTGGTGATTATCTACAAATTAGTAAATTTTTATTCAGAAAAAGAAATGCTCGTTATAAATCAGTTATTGATTGTCTAGAAAATAGAGCGTAATTTTCAAAAATATTATACTGTTTTGAGTAATTGAAATTCTCGGAAAAAAAGCAATTTAAATTATAAGAATCGACAATAGAATAAAGAAACGTTACTAGTGATTTATATTAAAAACCTTCCAAAATATTTTAGGAATAAAAATTATATTCCACTTTATGAGCTCAATATGTTAATATTAATTAATTCAGATCTACAAAATAGCAGACAATCATCTGACATTTTGCAGATACATTTAATTTACAAAATATCAAAGGATTGTTACCTGTGTTTTGTGGGAAAAAATTGAAAATACTTAAAAAATCAATTACGATATTTATACGTGATATATAAATAATTACATTTAATAAAGATAAAGGAGTTAGAAGAAAATTAAATTAAAATTCACAATGATTTGTTCAATCTTTATAAGAATTAAATTTACAGCTTCAGTAAACTTTGAGAAATTTATTTAATCACAAATATTAATGAAAATTTGACAACAATTTGTTGAAAGTGCTAAATAATTATACTGCAGTTATCCTATTTATAAGTTATATAATAACATAACATTTAACTTAATACTTTTTCATACGTAATTAGTAAACAAAGATTTAAGAAAAAGGGGAGAAAACTGCGATAGAAAGATTTTTTTAGTCCAGATGCAGTAAAAATGCAAAAAGCAACCTGGTTGAGATGGGGAGAATAGATGACCAATTAACACTACAGGAGATCAAAATCGGACAACAATCGTTTTTAAAAGGGGAAAGCATCTGCTATCTTTTTTCATTGAATGCCGGCATTGAAAGTAACTTTTCCGAGTTTGGGTTCCCGCAACCAAAAGGTTAAAATGCAATTTCCTTCAGATACTGTGTGATAAAATGTGTTTAAATAATGTTTGAATGGATAAATAAATAATGCAATTTTAAATCTGATTTAAAATTTTATTCCAGGTAATGATATTAATTACTAAATTTGTCGCTTATTGTATAATGCCATTTGTCATAATTTGAAATTTAATGCGGTTGTACTTCTTATAAGTCTTCCTTAGTTATTTTTTTATTGTAAAATCAAATTATTTTCTTCTTAATTTTCATGAACATAAAAGAATATATATATATATTCGCTTAATGACAATGTAGTAGAAAATTTAATTCAGAGAAAAATTGTAAAAAAATTAAAAGTCTAAGCCCTACTATGGTAAGCTTGCAGAATAGTGTAGTAGAATAAGATTATTAATGAAAAAAAATTAATTGTTTAAAAATCTTATTTTTTTTTTGGAGGTTACGAGAAGCAAACTTAGTATTCGCGACATTTTACTATAAAGAAATGTGATATGATAATGGCAGAGTAAATGATTAAGATTTTAATTCATTAATGGTTATAAAATATTTTAACAGTACTATTTTTTCAATACTAAGAAATTAAACCAGTTTTAGTTATTCTTAGAAATACAAACACAAATTAATAGCTGAACAATAAATAAATTCACCCCATACAAAAATTATGCAAATATATACATTTTTTTTCAGGAAATAAATCTTTCCCCCTAATTCTGAGAAATAATTTTACCATTATATAAAATAAAAAATATTTTAATAAGTTAAAAAAATTTTAGAAAAGTTATTTTTTAAAAAAATATTTTTTATTGCATTTCTAAATAAGAAAGGAGAAAAAAAATCGACTGAAGATTACTAATATCTTCTCAACATGAAATTAATAATAATGGACATTGCTATTCTAAAAAATATGAAGATAATCGATTTTGTTGTAACTATTATAGATTTTAAATTTTAACTATTGTCAAATATTTAACTATTATAGATAAGACTATTTCATTCTGAGAATTTGTTATTGATTGAGAGCATTTGGAAAAATTAAGAGAATTATCGCAAAAATTGTAATTTTTTCTCAAGTATTAAACAAACATATATACATAATGTATATATGAATCGAAAATACTGATTTAAATACATCATGCCTTTTGTTCTGGCACTCATGTATGTATGTGTAATTCTGAGCTTTCTTATGATTACAAGTATTTCCGCACTAAATTATTATTTGCAAAAGAACTTGTTTTGAAGAAAGACTAAAATTAATTTTTAAATCAAATGAAATTCATTATTGGAGAATCGATGCCTTCTTAAATGATATAGACGAAAATAAAAAATTTTAAATCAATTTTCTTCAAAACATGTCATTTTTTTCTATAAGAATTGAGATTTAAAATGTGAAGGCATTAGAAAGGTATAATTTAAAATGAAATTTCATTCAGATACTTTTCTATCTATTTTTCAAAATATGTTACATATGAAACAAAGCAATATTCAAAATTCATATTGATTAAAATTTCTGCGTGAGTAAAAGGTTTACTAACAATTAGCAAATGTTTTGTGTCAGAGATGTTTGTCCTTCATTCGCTCTCCTCATTTTACCTCCTTTTATGACTCCATTTCCGGGAAAAACTATCTGAGAAAGAGGATCGATATCATTCTTTTGAATAGGCAATTACCTAACACATGTGGAGATTTGAATAGTTTTTTTTCTATATGACTCTTTCTGATATTTGCAGTTTTATTTTGTTTTCAGCTTATTGCATCTTTAAAAGCTTGTAGCGTTAGCCTTATAAGCCAGATAATATCCTTCTAGCTGAAAGGTCCCTTTTGCTTGATCGGTATGATACTCGGCTACAGTCCCAAACGTCGCAGGTTCGTACCGCAACCTTCACTCACTACAAGCTGTAGTTTTAAATAAAAAAAAACAATTGTTATGAGAATAATTTTATTTTACTATTTACTAAATTTGAAATAGATAATTTTTAAGAACCTCCTTTTAAAACCGCTCGTGAATACATTTGATTCATTAATCTTGATTGTGATTATTGTAAATTTCAATTCCAAATGTTCTCAAAATATAATTTAGCTGACTTAATGTTAAAAAAAATGAATGAAGTTAAAATACAAAGTCGCTGGAGATTATGCGATTTTATGTAAAAAGGAAAGCTCATAAAATAATCTGAAAATGTGTTTAAATGACATTTAAATGGACAATAGGGATTTGTTTTATCTGATTCAAAATTTTATTTCAGGTAACGATATTAATTACTAAATTTGTCGCTTATGGTATCATGTCATTTGTTATAATTTGAAATTTAATGCAGTTGTACATTTTATAAGTCTTACTTATTATTTTATTGTAAAATCAAATTATTTTCTTCTTAATTTTTATGAACACAAAAAGAATATATATATTCGCTTAGTGCCAATGCAGTAGAAAATTTAACTCATAGAAAAATTGTAAAAAAGTTAAAAGTCCAAGCCCTTCTACGGTAAACTTGCAGAATAGTGTAGTAAAATAAGACTATTAATAAAAAAACTTTCAAAAATTTTATTTCGTAAAAACCTTATTTTTCTGGAGCTTACGAGAAGCAAACTTTGTATTGGAGACATTTTACTATGAAGAAATGTGATATGATAATGGCATAGTAAATAAGTAATATTTTAATTCATTAATGGTTATAAAATATTTTAACACTCTTTTTTTTCGATACTATGAAATCAGACCAGTTTTATTTATTCTTAAAAATACACACACACACGCACACACAAATTAATAACAGAACAAGAAATAAATTCACCTCATATAAAAATTATGCAAATATATAATTTTTTTGTTTCAGGAAATAAATCTTTCACTCTAATTTTGAGAAATAATTTCACCATTATATAAAATAAAAAATGTTTTAATAAGTTTAGATATTTTTTAAAAAATTTCAAAAGATCGGACACGTTTAATATATAACAGCTAGAGCCTCATCAAAGGAAAAATTATTAATATATTTTTTAAAGAAAATTTTATGCAGTATTATACATTGTTTCACCTTCCTCTTCAACTGCTGTGACTATTTAAGAGCCATCACAGGATTTCCGAAGATGATCACGCCAACTATTGGCTGTTAGGCCTGAACAACATCTTGTCATTTACCCGATATTTCAGCTCCGTGCCGGGGCTAGGCGCTCTGTGAACCAATTATGACTTCCTCCGTCAATACCGTTATTACTCGTTCGCAGGGTAAGGGAGTTAGAAGCGCGAAGGGGTTTACCAGCTCCACAGGGGAGGAAAAAATCATAAAACCTGAGATGGACTTTGGGGATGACTCCTTTCCTCCCATAGCTCTAGGAAAGGCAGCTGTGGACTTATTCACTTCATTCCAGATAACCCAGGCAAAACTTTCGAGTGTCCAAAGGAACTGCGAAACATTGGAAGAGTGTAGGGAACACGTCAAAAAGGGGTATGGTAGTTTAAAAAAGAAAAAAGGACTATTTTTCAGGGTAACGAAAGATCATTTAGGGAATCCGAGGTCTGAATTAATTATACCAAAAAAATTCAGACCAGTGATATTACAGATGTGTCATGAATCGACGTCGGCACATTTAGGAGAAGTTACAACAAAAGATAAGGTCATAAAATATTTTTTTGGTCAAACTGCGTGAAAGAAATTCAGGAATTCCTACGTTCATGTGATCCTTGTCAGCGAGTCGGTAAACCGAAGGCGAAAACAAAGGCCTCTCTCAAATTAGTTCTCATTATATCGGAAATTTTTAGTAAACTAAACATTGATTGCATCGGGCCGGTACCCATTAGCCAGAATAGCAATCGATATTTGTTAATGGCGATGCGCATGTCTTCGAAATATCCAGAGGCAATTCCTATAGAAGACATTACATCATTGACCGTGATAAATACTATGTTAAACGTCTTTAGTAGGATGGGTTTTCCCCGTGAGGTACAATGTGATTAGAGTACGTAGTTCACTAGCTATTTGACTACGGAATTTCTCGATAAATTTGGAATAAAAGTGCCTCATTTATCCATGTGGTATCCCCAAACAGTCGGGCGTTTTCACAAGACCCTTAAATGACTCTTTAAGGTACTAAACTTAGAGTCCGGAAAGGATTGGGAGAAAAATCTTCCAGCAACTTTGCTAGCTTTGAGATCTGTTACCCACGAGAGCACAGGATTTAGCCACGCAGAGTTGGTTCACTGTAAAAACCTAAGGACTTCGGAAGTGTTGTTATGCGAGCATTGGGTAGCACCGAACCGAAAAAGCAACGCGATAGCTAAATACATGTATGATTTAATAAACCGCATGAGATATTGTCATGATGTAGAAGTAGCCAGGATGTTGGAGACGCGAGATAAGAAGAAACTGTGGTACGACAAAAATATTGTTCGTGACTAATATAAATCCAGTGATCAGGTGCTGGTTCTCGCAGCATTTATGCCAAATAAACTATCAGTTCAATGGGTAAGGTCGGGCAAAATTCAATTTCAGTTGTCGGAAACGAACTATGTAGTGAAAATGGCAGGAAGCGTGGCAAAGCCCCAGACTTTTCATGTCATGTAGTATTATTAAAACTGAGTAATTCCCCTTGCCAAATTTAGAAGAGAAAGTTGAAAGAGTGGCCGTCACGAAATTTATTACGGTAATAGATTTGGCGAAGGGTTACTGGCAAATATCCGTGCAAGAATGCAAGTTGGTTAGTAGCGTTCGTAACTAATTTCGGAACGTGTCTCCCTCTAAGAATTCTATTCGAACTGATGAATGTACCATATTTTTTTGTTAGATGATGTTAGAAATATTAGAAAATTGTGTGGAATACGCAGTTCCTTATTTAGACGATATTACGATCTATTCAGAAACATGGGAAGATCACTTGAAGCATCTTGACTAAGTCCTTAAAAGAATAGGAGCGGCAAACCTGACGGTGAAACAGTCAAAATGTCAGCTCGCGCATAGTCGGACGAAATATTTAAGACATATGGGAGGGGGGAGTTCGAACGCCAGCGGAAGAAAAAATTCAAGCAGTAGGGATTTCCCTGCCCTCAAGACAAAAACTCAGATACGAGCTTTCCTTGGACTAGCGGGGTATTATGTGCCATATGTAAAATATTTTTCTGTCATCACCGCGCCTCTAACAAATGCATTAAAAGGTAGTATGACGAAAAAGCAGATTAGATGGACGCTCGAATGTGAACAAACATTCCAGGAATTAAAAAGAAGTTTGACAAAAAAGCCCGTTTTGCAAGCCCCTGATTATTTGAAAAAATTTATAGTCCCAGCCGAAGCGTCAGATGTAGAAATGGGAGTTGTAATGTCCCAATTAGATTCCGAGGAGAAGGAACATCCTATTTTATATCCGAGTAGGAAATTTTCAGAGGCTAAAAAGAAATACAGCACTACTGGAAAAGAGTGTACTAGTATATTGTACGCCATAAAGAAACTTAAGTTTTACTTTGAAGGCCAGTAATTCACGATTGTTACGGACCACAGTTCGTTAGTTTGGTTAAAAACCAATGAAGGTAACAACCCCAGATTGATGATATGGTGGTTAGCTCTACATCCATCACACATAAACCGGTCACACATAAAAGTGGCAAAAAGCATCAGAATACTGATGGTTTGAGCAGCTGTAACCTTTAATAAAAGGAAAATGCTGTAAAAGGCTTTGTATGTAAATAGTATTTCGATGTCAATTGTTTTTAAATGTATTTTTAACATTAAAGTGCCTCTGCTTCCAAGAGGGGATAGTTAGTTACACGAACCGGCAATTTGTCCAACCGTAGACAAAAGTCCCCTTTCAAGGGGGGTGGGAGAGCTGTAAAGATTCTTTCTCTCGCTAAGTGACACCTGTTCGACCGTTATGACAGCCGTCTACGAAATCGAAGCACCTGCTAAACGGGTAGCAACAATAAGCCTTTTTTCAAATGGTGAAAGATCTGTCATTTTTCTTCTTTTACTTCATTCATTGCGAAAAGGACTCTCACACCTTGCTTATACCAGCATTCTAACCACGTGTAACCCACGTCATAACAAAAAATTTACATACTTCATCCCTAGCAAGCATTCAAATGCAAATCTCAAAGGTTTCTAATTCATTGGCCAGTGAGTGTATCTTTCTTAAGTATAATAACCTCGTGTCATTACAACCACATTTAGCGATATCCTAGACGATACCGATTTCTGAAACAATTCCTGTAAAATTCTATATTTTAAAAAAATGCAACATTTATTTTAATATATAAGAATGTTTTTAGTTTGAAGGTATTTTAGTTTTGATAGTAAATACTTTATAATTAATGGAATTATGAGATTTTTTAATATACTTTATGGGCTTTTTTTTAACTAAAACTTTCTCTGAAAATATAAATACAATTTCTATAAAAATAATGTATAGACAATACAGTCTAGAATATACATGATTGACATTCGAAAGGTTATTTGTAATACTTTTTCGGCAATTTATCTTCCTTTACTTTAAGAAAATCATGTTTTTAATCCTTAATTTAAATTGATTGAGATTCAATAAACATTACTTGCATTTTCGTGAAAGGAATTTTGCAAATCTATGAAATTATATTTTCGAATCTAAAGATTTCATTTCTCTTTCATATACCGAAGAAATTTTATAGTAAGTTTTTAATTTATTTGACTTTGTTTAAATGAAAAATATTTTAAAGAAAATAGGTTTATTGCAAAAAGAGTAAATAAATACTTTTATAATTTATCCCGTCGAACATTATAATTTATCCCGTCAAACTCCGAAATCCATGAAATTTTAATAAGCATAGCATTTTTTCTTTACCAAATTGCCAACAATAATATTAATGATATTTTCTATTATATATTTTTTAAAAATTACATTTTGAGGAATTTCTGTGAATCACCGAAAAATATTTTTTAAACTCTATAAAGAAAAATTAATCATTGATAATTCACTTAAAATGTCCCTTTTCTTTTTTAAAAAGAGCTTCAAAATAAATTATATATGTTTTTAAAAAACTGGGCAATCATTCAGAGCAGCGGAATTCTCATGGTAATGAAGCACGGAAAATATAATTGTGAGAATATCAAATCGTTTCAATGGGTCAATTCATGTGACGTAAATAGCACATGTCATGCGACTTCTGCGTATGGCATTTAATTCTTTAACCGCAACGCTTTCTTCGATGAGTCTGCCATTAACACCCTCCGCCAAGTATGAAGCGCATTTTTTTGTTTACATTTGTAGTTGTAATTTTAAGTCATTTTCTTTTATCTTGTTAATGTTAAATAAATTTTTAAAGGACTGTACTCAGTTTAATATCATTTTAAGAATTGATAGCTACAAGATTTCTCACATAAGGTTACGGAAGAAAGAGCCATTTCAAGAATTAAAATGTATAAATATTTTTTAGGGGCTGTCCTTTTAACATGCTTATATAATATCAACTTAGCATTTTAGATTATTTGCATGTTGTATAACTTTCAAAGACCATTAATTAACATGAAATAATTTTTTGTATTTGATTTTTAGTTTTTGGCGTTATAATAAAATGCATTTTGAGATTTTACTTTTTCAATATGAACCTCAAAGCTTTCTTTACCTTGTAGTAATTCATATTATTTTGTTATTGCTTTGTAATCACATCTAACAACTGATGACCAAAATGGATGGCCACAGAGATCATTATTACTATTTTTCTAAATACATTTGTTTATTTGTAACGGATTCAAGACAAATTTATGTCAAGCAAATGTTGCCATAGGTAGAATGAAATGTCTTTATTTAAACTGAAATTGATTGTTATCATAATATCATGCTCTACTATTGTGTACTTCAATGATTTCTGCTTTAAAATATGTAGGTCTTTTCATTTAAAATCAACTTGTGTAGCAATATTTGTTATATATTTTTTACTTTCAACTTCCTTGCTACATAGATGTTTCACTTTTTTTTATTCCTTTAACCTATTAATTTTGAATCATAAAATTCTATAAACGCATATTCTTCCAACTCCTCTTTATATCCTATTTTGCATTTATATTTCTATATATCATGATCTTATTCTTCTTTATTAAATTTACACTATTGCATTTTTAATATATAATTGTTCAGTGTAATTTGTATCAATGTAACTTTAAAATTTTAAAATACATTTCAGATATGTTTGGCTTTAAAAGTGTAATGATCAACATTATGTTTTTATAGGGAAAATAGTAATTATGGTGTTTATATCAATTTAAGGATATCATATATGAAATTTGTTTGAAGCATTGAATTTCTGAAGAAACTTGTTAAAAAAAATAAATATTTCTCTGTGGAGAATTGAGGGCGAAAGACCTTTTTTGCGTGCAATGGGACAAGAAGCGTATTGATTTCAGCGATCATCAATATCTATTTTTAGGATCGGGAGGGTTCCGACCTGATTCTTTGTAAAATGGGAAACTCTCTGCTTATGATCAATAGGTAATGACTCCCGCCACATTTATTTATGTGAGGTTGTGGCGCTAGCTTCATAAATCAGATAATATTTACGATACTGAAGTATACTTTTGTATTGTAATTGTGTTACTCGGCTATAGGCCTTAGCGTTTCGGGTTCTAACCTCAACCTTCACCTGCTACATTGGTGACCTTGACAACGCAACCTCATTGAACTGTCTTGGTGCCATCTTCCCGTAGTAAAAGTCGTCAGACTCACTTGACGCAGCAAGCAAAATAAAACCATCAGACTTGCTTGGCGTAGCCAGCAAAACAAAGCCATCAAATTCACTTGACGCACCAACGCACTCACACGCTCTATATAACTCTTGGCGCTTTAAAATTATTCGTCTCTCCATCGACTCATTGGTGGAGGAGTACTATGGCGCCAGCTTCATAAACCAAATAACATTTACAAAATTGAAGTATACTATTGCATTGTGGTTATGTTACTCGGTTACAGGCCCTAACGTCGCGGTTTCTAACCTCGACCTTCACTTTCTACAAGGTCTGTTCCACTAACTGGTATCAATGTATGTACGGGACTTTTCTTATGCATAATTGAATGCTTCCATTAGACAGATCGTATCAATGATTTGAATCGCACACTTCTTTGAAACATATTGATCTCTGGTATTTGTGACTTTTTGATATTGGTTACTTAATAACCACTCGTAAAATATTCACCATCTCTAGTCGGGGATCACCCAGTATTCCTTCTTTTCTTTCAGAAGTGTCGACTCAGGCCGTTTTCAGATAGCATATTGTCAATACGGAGAGTTGTAACAATTTGCGATTTTAGGTTGAAAGGAATTTACTATTTTTTTTATTCCTCTTTCACTTACACCACATTTGCCTAAAGCCAACTTTAAGATTTTACATTACTATCGTGTATAAAACTGAAATAGGCTTACTCCTTCAATTTCTTTTTGGCACATTCATTAAAAAATAAGACTATCGTGTATTAATTTTTAAGCATTATGAATACATTTTTTTATTATTATTCGATACATTTTTCAGTGGTCCAAGGTAGAATTAACATTACTGAAATATCAACACAATAATGCGATTAATTTACTTAAATTTTAAATTGCAGTTTTTGATAATTCTATCTCATTTTTTGCTGTTTTTGACAACGAAGCATTGGCTAATGTTTATCACGAGGTTTCATGGTGCATTAACTGGAGAATGATTAATTTTATATTAATAATTTTTTTAGTTGGTTATTTTTAACGCATTATACAATGAAGAGATCTTATATTCATTTTTGTTAAACATATTTTGAAAAAAAAAAAAGCTTTCGTGTAAATATTTTGAAATGTGAATATTCGAATGTAGTTGTGATCTCAAAGATCGTTGTAAAGGAAATCATTCCTTTCTTGTATAGAATTAGAAATAATTATTAGATGAATGGTTTATTCTAAGCAAAACTAATTTTATATTCATTTTATCGGCTTTTTGTATTCTTAAAAAAATATTTTGAAAAAAAAAAGAAAAAAAGAAATGAAATAAACTTATTTTTTTCTAGAATGATTGTTTAAAAAAAATTTCAAAGAATAAATGACGTAATATATTTATCCATTGCTCTGAAAGGGGATTCTTTTAAAATTAAATTTCTACATTTCTTACATTGTTTAATATTTTCTACATTTACAACTTTTAAGTGTAACAAATATGGTAAAGGTGTTGTTTTCCCCTTCTGCACAATAGAGGAAAATTAATTTCAGCCACCTGGACACAGCGTCACTTTTCCTTATCGCTTCGTGTTTTCGCTTTGTGAGAATAGAACATTTTTTTTTTTCTATTTCTACGAAAAATTAAAATTACCTTATAATTTCAAACAGCAGCCATTCTGTGTTGGAATTGGAAATCTTTTTTCATTTGTTATGTATAACACTGCATAAAACTTGCTTTAAAAATATGTTTATAATTTTTTCTTTGATGAGGTTCTAGCTGTCATAAATTAAATGTGCCCGATCTTTTGAACTTTTTTTAAAAAAATTTAAACTTATTAAAATATTTTTTATTTTATATAATGGTAAAATTATTTCTCAAAATCAGAGTGAAAGATTTATTACCTAAAATAAAACAAAAAAAAATGTATATTTTTGCATAATTTTTATATGGGGTGAATTTATTTCCTATTCTGCTATTAATTTGGGCGTGTGTATTTTTAAGTATAACTAAAACTGGTTCGATTTCATAGTCTCGAAAAAAAGAGATTAAAATATATTATAACTATTAATTAATCTTAATTATCTACTCTGCCATTATCGTATCACATTTTGTCATAGTAAAATGTCGCCAATACAAAGTTTGCTTCTCATAAGCTCCTGAAAAATAAGATTTTTACTCAATGAAAATTTGTTAATCTGTTTTTTCATTAATAGTCTTATTCTACAAATTTACCGTAGAAGGTCTTGGACTTTTAACTTTTTTACAATTTTTCTATGAGTTAAATTTTCTACTGCATTGTCATTAAGAGAATGTATATATTCTTTTGTGTTCATAAAAAATAAGAAGAAAATAATTTGATTTTACAATAAAATAATAAGTAAGACTTATAAAATGTACAACTGTATTAAATTTCAAATTATAACAAATGGCATTATACAATAAGCGACAAATTTAGTAATTAATATCGTTACCTGAAATAAAATTTTAAATCAGATAAAACAAATCCCTATTGTCCATTTATATGTCATTTAAACACATTTTCAGAATATTTTATGAGCTTTCCTTTTAACATAAAATCGCATAGTCTCCAGCGACTTCGTATTTTAACTTCATTTATTTTTTTAACATTAAGTCAGATAAATTATGTTTTGAGAACATTTTGAATTAAAATTTACAATAATACAATGAAGATTAATGAATCAAATATATTCACCAGCGGTTTAAAAAAGAGATTCTTAAAATTTATCAATTTCGAATTTAGTAAATAATAAAATAAAATTATTCTCATTACAATTGTTTTTTTTATTTAAAACAACAGCTTTTAAAGATGCAATAAGTTGAAAACAAAATAAAACTGCAAATATCAGAAAGAATAATATAGAAAAGAAAAAAAAAATTCAGATCTCCGCATGTGTTAGGTAATTGCCTATTTAAAAGAAAGATATCAATCCTCTTTCTCAGATAGTTTTTCCCGGAAATGAAGTCATAAAAGGAGGTAAAAAGAGGAGGCGAATGAATGACAGACCTCCCAGGCACGAAACTTTTCTTAATTTTCAGTAAACCTTTTACCCACGCAGCAATTTTAATCAATAGGAATTTTGAATATTGCTTTGTTTCAAATGTGACATACTTTGAAAAATAGATAGAAAAGAAGTATCTGAATTAAATTTCATTTTAAATAATACTTTTCTAATGCCTTCACAATTTAAATATTCATTCTTATAGAAAAAACTGATATGTTTTGAAGAAAATTGATTTTAAAATTTTTATTTTCGTCTATATCTATTAAGAAGGTATCAATTCTCTAAAAATGAAATTCATTTGATTTAAAAATTAATTTCAGTCATTCTTCAAAACAATTTCTTTTTCAAACAATAATTTGGTGCGGAAATGTTTGTAATCATAAGAAAGCTGAGGATTACACATACATACATTAGTGCCAAAACAAAAGGCCTAACGTATTTAAATTAGCATTTTCGATTTATATATATTTATATATATATGTTTAATACTTGAGAAAACTTTGCACATTTTGCACTAAATCTCTTAATTTTTTCCAAATGCTCTCATTCAATAACAAATTCTAAAATTAATGAAATAGTCTGATCTATAATAGTGAAAGAATTGACGAAAGCTAAAATTTGGATTCTATAATAGTTAGGACTTGGGAACTAACAAAATCAATTTCCTTTCCTTTTTTTAGAGTAATAATGTCCATTATTATTAATTTCTTGTTCAACAGAAATTAGTAAACTTCAGGCGAATTTTTTTCTCCTGTCTCATTCAGAAACGCAATTATCAATAAAAAATATTCAGCAAATTTGATATTTGGCTCTGTCTATTATGTTCCAGGTAAGCAGTTTTTTTAAAAAAATCAGTAGAAATTGCTTTATTTTAAATCATTACATTATAAATTTTATTTTCATTATAAAATATTTTTAAGACATTTTTATAGGCTAGAAGTTTATAATATAACATTTCAAGCCATTCCATTTGCTCAAAATATTATTTTTTTAATTCCTAAAAGTATATATATTTTTTGAGAGACACATACACATATTTATCTATATCCTTTCTACACGATACGATTTTTTTAAAGGTTACCTATCTATGGTTAAACATTTTCTATGAAACACGGCAGAAAGTGTTACAATAGAGATTTCTCAAAAATGTAGAATTTATTTGAATGTAAAAGAAGGTTAATTTGAAGGTATTTTAGTTTTGATAATCAATATTTTATAATTAAGGAATTTTATGATTTTTTAATAGTTTCTATGCATTTCTTTTATTAAAACTTTCTCTGAAAATATTAAAAATAATATGCAGACAATAGAATATAGAGTATTCAGGTCTGATAATCGAAAGCCTGGTTTCATTCAGCAATTTATCATCCTTTATTTTCAGAAATTTCCATTCGATTTTTTTTAACCCCATCGCAAACAATGTCGTGTCTAACACGAGCATCGAATTATTGAATAATCAATTTTATTCCTGCGACTAGATGAACAGAATTAAGCGTTTAAAAATGCAAAAATCACTTAGAAATCCTTCAACATCTCAAATGCTCGTTATATTATTTTAAGAATCAAGATAACAATATATAAGATAGTAGGCGTCTTCTAATTAAACTAACAACTTAAGTAAAACAAATTCGTACGTTAAGGGGTTAAAATCTTAAGTTTAGATTGAGCAAGACTCAGTGTGCATTACTGATATTTTCTTGAAATGACGTTTTTGCAATTTTATGAGATTATATTTTTGAGTCTAATGATCAGGGCCTGACAAAGGTAGGGGCATACGGGGCAATTTCCCAGGGCCCTCACATAATTGAGGAGCCCTCAAATCGAATATAAATATTATTTAACGTTTCCTTCTTTAATGAATTTTCTTCATTACTAAAGTAGTGAAGCAGAGGGGGGGGGCAAAGAAGTTTTTGCCCCGGACCCCAACTAAGCTAAGTCAGGCCCTGCAATTGATATGAGTTCTCTTTTATATACCCTTAAAACACCTTGAAAAAGAAAGGAAAAAAATAGAAGAAATATTACTTTAATTGTTAATTTATTTAAGTTCTTTTTAATCAAAAGTATTTTAAATGTGAATATGATAAATTAGTTCCTATAAATCCTGAAATCCACGAAATTTTAACAAACGAAGCATTTTTTTTTCTTTATCATATTGCCAACCATAATATTGATGATGTCTAAACAAATTTATTGATATATACGTGATGCAAGCCTTTACATTCTCTGTTATAAAATTTTTTAAAAAGTATAAATTTGCATGAATTTTTGTGCATCTTTCCAAAAATGTTTTTATAAATCAATGAAGAGAAATTTATCACTGGCAAATAATTTAAAATATTTCTTTTATTTTTTAAAAAAAACTTTAAAATAAGCCATAATTCTGTTTTTAAAAACTGGAAAATCCTTCAGAGCTGCAGAATTATCATACTACCCAGAAACAGAAAATTTATTTAGGCTAATTTCAAATCGTTTCAATCAAGGAAATTTAGTAATTACGGTGTTTATATCCAGTTAAGAATTATATAAATCCATATGAAGTTTGCTTGAAGAATTGAATATCGGCAGAAACTTGTTTAAAAATACAAGTTAATATTTTTCTGTGAAGAGAAGTTCGGAAGAAATCCAGTTTTCGTAAAATGAGACAAGTCGCGCATAGCTTCCAGCGATGGTGAGAGTTGACTAATTGTGAAATAGGAAGCTGTCTGCGTGTGATCAAAGGTCTCGCCGTCTGCCACAACTATTTGTGGGAGGTCTGTTCGTGGAAAGAGCCTCAGTGGGCAAGGGAATCGTATCGATTGTTACTTTCTATCGTGATCCAAGACCTGAAATCGAAATATCAACCAGTAAGAACGTGTCAGTGATTTAAATCGCGCCCCTTTTTGAGAAGTATTGATCACTGATATTGGTGACTTTTTGATATTGGTTACGTAACAACCTTTCTAAAATATTCGTGATCCCTAGAAATTAGTAGAGATGCATAATCCACCTTTTTTTGAGTAACAAATAATTTTGCTATTGCTATTTTTAAATATTTGTTCCAAATATCTGTTATTTCAATCATATTATTAATTAAAAATTTTTAATTGTTATTAAATTTAAAATTTATTAATAATATTTAATACTTTATTTACTGATGTAAGAAACACGTGATCGAATTAATTTATCTATTTTAACATATTTTTTAAATCCTTTTTCAATAATATTTATTTAATTTATTTATTAGATTAAAGAATTTTCTGAAAAAGTTAAATTAAAAATAAATGTCATTTCTTTAAATTTTTTTATTTCCAAATTCTACCAATAGATGGCACCAGCGAAGTGAATAAGCGGATGACCTTTGTTGGGGTCACGTGTGACCATCCAGAGACGGTACGAGTCATGTCACAGCAATAACAATGACCTTGATAGGATAGCAGATTGTCAAATGCGAATATTGGAAAGTCAAGGTCGCTACAATTGAGGGGAGGGGTGACTAATCACTTTACAGTGAAATTATTGGAAAGTGAGAAGTCGCTCCTCCGATAGATTTCAGGGATAAGCAATTCAGTGTTACGATTATTCCAAGAATAACCAGTCCGGTCACTTTTCAACCCATTCACAGATTTCTCCTTTTATCTTTATTCCCGTTAAGGAGACGGAACCCTGAGGACACAAGAGGAGAATGTTTTGTGTTTCTAGGATTTCCTTTCCTCCCCCTGTAGGGTCGGGGATCACCCGATACCCTTCTTTTCTTTCAGAGCTGTCGGCTCAGGCCGTTTTCAGATATCATAGTGTCAATACGGGGAGTTGTAACAATTTGCGATTTTAGCTTGAAAGGAATCAGCTACTCTTTTTATTTCTCTTACACAACACATTTGCTTATAGCCAACTTAAAGTTTTTACATTAATATCTTGAATAAATTGAAATCGACTGACTCCTTCATTGTCTTTTTGGCCCATTCATTAAAAAATAAAACTATTGTGTATTAATTTTTAAGAATTATGAATACATTTTATTATTATTATTTAATACATTTTTTAGTATTTCAAAGTAAAATTATCATTACTGAGATATCAACACAATATTGCGATTTATTTTACTTAAATTTCAAATTGCAGTTTTTGATAATTTTATTTCATTTTTTACTGTTTTTGACAACGAAGCATTGTCTAGTGTTTATCATGAGGTTTCATGGTGCAATAACAAGAGAATGGTTAATTGTGTATTAAAATGTTTTAAGTTGGTTATTTTTTACGCATTATACAATAAAGAGATCTTATATTCATTTTTGTTTCACATATTTTGGGGGAAAAAAGCTTTTGTGTAAATATTTCTTATACAAAATGCATAGTTTTATGGATGTGATTTCAAAGATCGTTGTAAAAGAAATCATTCCTTTATTGTATAGAATTAGAAATAATCATTAGTGAGTGGATTATTCAAAGCATAACTATATTCATTTTATCATTCATTTTAATATTATATTCATGCACATTCATTTTATATTTATATTCATTTTTATCGGGTTTTGGAATTCTGAAAAAAATATTTAAACTTTTTTTTTCTAAAATGCATGTTTTAAATATAATTTTAAAGAATGGATGACGTAATATATTTATCCATTGCTCTGAAAGAAAATTCTTTTATAATTAAATTTCTCCATTTCCTGCATTGTTTAATATTTGCTGCATTGTTAACAACTTTTAAGTGTGACAAATTTGGTAAAGATATTGTTTTCCCCTTCTGGACAATATATAAAAATTAATTCCAGCCACCTGGAAACAACGTCACTGTTGCTTATCGCGTCGTATCTTCGCTTTGTCAGAATATATCTTTTTTTTTTCTTTTCTTTAAAATTACCTTATAATTTCAAAACGTAGTAATTCTTTGTAGGAATTGGAAATCGTTTTTCAATTGTTTTGCATAACACTGCATAAAACTTGCTTAAATAATATATTTATAATTTTATACTTTGATGAAGTTCAAGCTGTTATAAATTAAACGTGTCCGATCTTTTGAACTTTTTGAAAAAAATTTAAACTTATTAAAACATTTTTTACTTCATATAATGGTAACATTATTTCTCAAAATTAGGGAGAATTATTTATTTCCTGAAACAAAACAAAAAATGTATATATTTGCATAATTTGGGGGGGAAGGAATTTATTTCTTGTTCTACTTGTGTATGTGTATTTTTAAGAATTACTAAAACTGGTTTGATTTCATATTATCGAACAAATAGTATTGTTAAAATATTTTATAACCCTTAATGAATTAAAATCTTAATTTTTTACTTTACCATTAAAATATCGCATTTCTTCATAGTAAAATATTGTGAATACTAAGTTTGCTTCTCGTAACCTCCAGAAAATTAAGGTTTTAAAAGTTTTTTATTAAAAAGTTTTTTATTAAAAGTTATTTAAAAGTTTTTTTTATTAATAGTCTTATTATACTACACTATTCTGCAAGTTTACCGTTGAAGGGCTTGTACGTTTAACATCTTTACAATTTTTCTATGGGTTAAATTTCCTAATGCATTGTCATAAGGGAATGCATATATTCTTTTGTGTTCATAAAAATAACGAAGAAAATAATTTGATTTTACAAATGGCATTATACAATAAGCGACAAATTTAGTAATTAATATCGTTACCTGAAATAAAATTTTAAATCAGATAAAAAAAATCCCTATTGTCCATTTATATGTCATTTAAACAAATTTTCAGAATATCTTATGAGCTTTCCTTTTAACATAAAATCACATAGTCTCCAGCGACTTCGTATTTTAACTTCATTTATTTTTTTAACATTAAGTCAGATAAATTATGTTTTGAGAACATTTTGAATTAAAATTTACAATAATACAATGAAGATTAATGAATCAAATATATTCACCAGCGGTTTAAAAAAGAGATTCTTAAAAATTATCAATTTCAAATTTAGTAAATAATAAAATAAAATTAGTCTCATAACAATTTTTTTATTTAAAACTACAGCTTTTAATTCTTTAACCTCAGAGCCCTTTTCAAAAATCACTCCCTTTAACATCCAGACTTTCTCGGGTGTCTCTGGACGACATGGGCTCTTCCAAGCTGAGGGGCAGTTACTTCCTGGGGTCCGAAGTAATAAATCTGCCACAGTTCCCCTTTGAGCTATTGCTTTGCGGTTTTCCGAGGAGTTGCATTTTCAACCGGTCGAAGTGTTCTAATGTGTTGATGCTTTTTAGCGTGAAACGTTTCATTCATCGACTTTATGGGGTATTTTTTTCATCGCCAAATATTTCACAATTTTTTTTACAATATAATTTCGAAAATAATTTTTTAAAAAATTTATATTAGATTTCAAACCATTGAAAACTGGCATTAATGCCAATTTCAAAAACATCTTAATTTTTTTTAAACTTTACCCGATACACTTTTAAAATATTAATACAATATTGTATTGTCAAAACTAAATAATAATATAGATATTAGACGGCAATTTCTTTTACATTATAATAGTATGCGGCGTGTATATTGTATAAATGAATGCAATTAGAATATTTTTTACATGGTACAGATGTCAATTCAACTTAGTGACAGACGAGATAAGGTTTTAAATCTTAATTTAATATTGAAATGAAAGCATACCATGAATTTAAAAAAAAAAATGTGAAAACAAGCGCCTTTTGAAAGACACTTCTAAAATTTGTTCTTTTAACATTCAGTTGAGAATTCTTATACTTTTTGCCATCAGTATCAACTTTATTTAATATATGCTGTTACTCTCATTGAATTTTTGAATATAAAACATTATTTTGAATTTTGAATCGTTATACAAAGAGTCTTTACCTACAATTAAATTTTTAAAAATGCTTTCATGTTTTGTTTCGGAAAGCTTATACTTTCTTGTTTCTGCTTAAATAATCGAAAAGGAGTGTGAGATAAATATATATTCCAAAAATATTTCTATCTTATCTATAAAAGCAATTCGATAAATCAAATAACATTTTTTAAACATTATTTAATACTGACATTAAAAATTGCTCAATAAACTTAGGGAAAAAAATTACTCAGTGAAATATATATCGCAAACACATTCCTTCAGTTTCTAGCCTGAGCATTTTACTTTAGTTTGTCATAAATATTACTTTTTTTGGTATAAACCGTCATGATAAATTTTTCAAGCATAATTTCGGATTTTAAAATCTTATTTAATTTTTCTTTAGTATTGTTAAGACAAGATCTAATTACAATGAAATAAAATGAATTTTAGAATAAACGTTCCATATTAAGTTTCCATAAATTTACGCATGAGTGTATCACGCACAAATTTTAATAAATCACTTTTCAATCATTGAAATAAAAGTTAGAACAAATATCTGCAAAAAAAATCCTTATTTTTCATAAAACTTAAAATGTCATTAAAATAATCGTTTGTCAATAGTAGATAAAATGACATATGCTACTGCTTAATTTTTTGTTACATCAAAATAAAGCA
This sequence comes from Argiope argentata, assembly GCA_026289955.1. Classification (NCBI taxonomy): domain Eukaryota; kingdom Metazoa; phylum Arthropoda; class Arachnida; order Araneae; family Araneidae; genus Argiope; species Argiope argentata. Next base: position 5,714,671 of record JAOUZG010007547.1, on the reverse strand, counting down.
GGAAATAGATGTGATAGTTTTAAAACTTCATTTTACAATGAAGCAAGAAAAATAAATGAAATTCAAGAAAATGTAAAACATTATTAGCTAAAACATTATTTTTGGGGCAACCATCATATTCGTTTAACAGATCACTGTCACTTCATCAGTAGCAGGTAAAATTGTTTTAATTTAAAAAGGTAAAATTGTTTTAATAAAAAATTACTCTGATAAAAAAAACGATTCACAATTTGTATAATAAAGAGTAGAAATTCACAACTGAAGAAAAATTTGCAGAATGACATTCGGGCAAGGAACGCACCATTTCTATAGCTTATCTCACTCTAGGGAGGGGGAAAGAAAAATCTAATTTTTTTTTTGGGGGGGGGTGTTATGCTGTTTGAAAGATGTCGTTTGTCCCCGGCATTTAAACTTCTGACGACCGTTTCATGATAGATTTAGTAGCTAGAAATATGAAACGATTGTCCTCCACAGTAACAAGAGTCTCTACTCGTTTTCTGAGAAAGTTACTATGTAAATAGGTCACAAAGTAAATGCAATAGTTTTTCTTTATACCTTTATAGTAGTATTAATATTTAAAACGAGCTTATAATGTTTATCCGAAGGGAAAAAATTACGTTTCGGAATGCTTACATATCATTCATCGTTAACAGAGAACATCTCTGTGGAAAACTTCTTTATAAGTAGCCATAAAATCTTACCGATTTTGAGATAGCAACACGTTGAAATAGAAACTTAAAGCCCTTTCAAAACACAACATTGTACAAACAACCTATTTTGTGAATCCCTCCCCACCTCTACTGCCTTAAGGTACAGGGAAATCATCTGTGAAAAAGCCGCGCTCGCCAGTGATAAAACGAATCTCCTGCAGTGCTTAACAAAGCAGCCGCTTTTTAAAAAAAACCCTCCCCTAAAACGCAAACAAACGCCCCAAACCGACTGACTTGGAGGTTTGGGGGTAAATTTCCAAAACGCCCGGCTGGCATCGAGAGGGTTAAAGATGCAATAAGCCGAAAACAAAATAAAACTGGAAATATCAGAAAGAGTCATAGAGAAAAAACCTATTCAATTCTCCGCATGTGTTAGGGTAATTGCCTATTTAAAAGAAAGATATTGATCTTTTCCTTCAGATAGTTTTTCCCGGAAATGGAGTCCTAAAAGGAGGTAAAATGCGATGTGAACCCACGAAGAGGGCAAATGAAAGACAGACCTCCCAAGCACAAAACATTTACTAATTTTCAGTAAACCTTTTACCCACGCACCAATTTTAATCAATATGAATTTTGAACATTGCTTTGTTTCATATTTAACACACTTTGAAAAACAAATGGAAAAGTATCTGAATGAATTTTCATTTTAAATAATACTTTTCTAATGCCTTCACATTTTAAATCATAATTTTTATAGAAAAAACTGACATGTTTTAAAGAAAATTGATTTAAATTTTTTTATATTTTCGTCTATATCATTTAAGAAGGCATCAGTTCTCCAAAAATGAAGTGTATTTAATTTAAAAATTAATTTCAGTCTTTCTTCAAAACAATTTCTTTTGCAAATAATAATTTAGTGTGGAAATGTTTGTACGAATAAGACAGCTGAGAATTACACATATATGAATGAGTGCCCGAACAAAAGGCACGACGTATTTAAATTAGTATTTTTGATTCATGTATATATATGTTTGTTTAATACTTGAGAAAGCTTTTCAATTTTTGTGCTAAATTTCTTAATTTTTTCCAAATGCTCTCAATCAATAACAAATTCTCAGAAGAAAATAGTCTTATGCATAATAGTTAAAGAATTGACAATAGTTAAAATTTAGAATCTATAATAGTTAGGACTTCGGACCCAACAAAATCGATTATCTTCCCTTTTTTTAGGAAGCAATGTCCAATATTATTAATTTCGCGTTGAGAAGATATTAGTAAACTTCAAGCGAATCCCCCCCCTTTTCTCTTATTTAGAAACGCAATTATCAATAAAGAATATTCAGCAAATTTGATATTTGGCTCGGTAATTATGTTAAGGTATAAAGTTTTTTTTAAATCGGTAGAAATTGGCTCATTTTAAATCATTATATTATAAATTTTATTTTCATTATAAAATATTTTTAAGGCATTTTTATCGGCTATAAGTTTAAAATATAACATTTCAAGTCATTCCATTTGCTCAAAATATTACTTTTTAATTCCTAAACGTATATAATTTTTGAGAGACACAAACACGCATTTATCTATATCCTTCCTACGCAATAACGATTTTTTTAAACGCTTTCTGTGAAACACGGCTAAAAATGTTGCAATAGAGATTTTTAAAAATGCAGAATTTATTTGAATGTATAAGAATGTAAATTTGAAGGTATTTTAGTTTTGATAATCAATATTTTACGATTAAGGAAATTTATGGTTTTAAAAAAATAGTTTTTATGCATTTCTTTTATTAAAACTTTCTCTGAAAACATAAAATATAATTTTACTAAAAATAATATGTAGACAATAGAATTTAGAGTATGCATGACTTATAATCGAAAGGCAGGTTTCATTCAGCAATTTAAGACTCAGTATACATTACAGATATTTTCTTGAAATGGCATTTTTGAAAATACATGAGATTACATTTTTGAGTCTAATGATATCAATTCTCTTTTATATACACTTAAAACACCTTGAAGAAGAAAGAAAGAAAGAAGGCAGAAGAAATATTATCTTAATTATTAATTTATTTAAGTTCTTTCCAGTAAAAAACATTTGAAAGAAAATCAATTAAAGCAAAAAGAGTAAAAGAATACCTTAAATGGAACATTATAAATTATTTCCCGATGAATTCTGAAATCCACGAAATTTTAACAAACGAAGCATTTTTTTATCATATTGCCAGCCATAATATTGATGATATCTAAACAAATTTATTGATATATATACGTGATGCAAGCCTTTACATTCTCTGTTATAAAATTTAAAAAAAAGTATTTAAATTTGCATGAATTTTTGTGCATCTTTCCCAAAATGTTTTTATAAATCAATGAAGAGAAATTTATCATTGGCAATTAATTTAAAATATTTCTTTTATCTTTAAAACAGCTTTAAAATAAGTCAGAATTCAATCTTTAAAAACTGGAAAATCCTTCAGAGCAGCGGAATTTTCATGATAAAAAGAAACAGAAAATTTAATTATGGTAATATCAAATCTTTTCAATCTAGGAAATTTAGTAATTAGGGTATTTATATCCAGTTAAGAATGAATATAAATCCATTTGAAGTTTGTTTCAAGCATTGAATATCGGCAGAAACTTGTTTTAAAACACAAATTAATATTTTTCTTTGAAGATACATGCGGAAGAAATCTAGTTTTCGTAAAATGAGAACAGCTGCGTATAGCTTTCAGCGATGGGGAGTTGACTCTTTGTGAAATAGGAACCTCTCTGCGTGTGGTCAAAGGTCCCACCGCCAGCCACAACTATTTGTGGGAGGTCTGTTCCAAGAAAGAGCATAAGTGGGTAAGGGACTTTCCCTATGCATGACTGAAATCTGCTTCGAGAGCGTCCATTGGAGAGATAGTATCGATTTTTACTTTCTATCGTGATCCAAGATCTGAAATCGAAATATCAACCAATAAGAACGCGCCAGTGATTTGAATAACACCCATTTTTGAAAAGTATTGTTCACTGACATTTGTGATTTTTTGATATTCGTTACGTAATAACCGTTTCTAAAATTTTCGTCATCCCTAGAAATTAGCAAGTTCCACACTGTCGTTCGCGAATGGGAATAGCGAGGTCCACACAGTCGTTCGCGATCAGAAATATATCGGTACAATCAGTTAATGAATTAAAATTAGCAATTTTCAAACTGTCGTTCGCGAACGGAAATAGTGGATAGGTCCATACAGTTAATGAACTGAAATTGCAGGGTCCGCACTATCGTTCGCGAACGAGCCACAAATCCCAAAAATGGCGATCCGATTACGTTCGTTCACTTAGATGACCCGTTCGTTTGGACTCGTTCGTTCGTGAACAACCTATCTGATTGATGCTATATATTTCGATGCTTTATACTACAGCAACTTTACTTATTTTTTTCTAATTTGACGAGCTGAATTTTTTCTTATCTTTTACACGTAAAACTACTTATATTTTCCAATAAAGGAACGCTAAAACAGATGGAGGAGCATTTTGATCAGTGGTCTTGCGACGAAATCATGGAGGTAGAAATCGAAACAAGCCGTGATGAAAGCTCGGCTGATGCGGGAAGAACGTTTGTTTATAATTCAATTCCTGGTTATTCTGAAGAGGAAGCCCAGGCTTTAGCAAAAAGATTAGAAAACGAGGAAACATTCAACGAAGCAATGAAAGTTTTAAATGCATGGTTAGAAAGAGGGGAATGTAACGAGAGAAATTCTACATGCTTTTATTCTTTGATTCGACTATGTTGGAATCGTTTTGAAAAACTTCAAGCCGTGGAGAGAGGATACCTGGAGGAAATTAAGCGTTTACAAAACAGTGCATTGAGCAGAAGTTGTTGCATTCAACTTAGTCTGATTGAAATTGAAGAAATATTCAGGACAATAGAAAAGCAAAACTTGTGGATTTGTTTCACTCGGGATCATTTTGAAAAAATACAAGAGATGAGAGCAGATCTTTTGAATCTCAAGCGAATTATTTTGGAAGGTAGTGTATTGGAAAAGGAGTCAGATGATATGATTATTGAAGATGAACAAGCAGGAAGTAGTGTTCAAAAAATGCAATCTAAACATGATAGTTTAACTTCCAATTTAGATGTTGTTTATGAAAAAACTGAAGAAATGCAGGTAAATTATGAAGAATATAAAAATGAAACTCTAAGACTAAAGACAGAAAAGGGAAAGATCAAGGCCTATGAAAATAAAGAGTATTTGTTCGTATTTAGAGAGAAAAAAACAAATTTTCTTGTTGAGGTTGCTCCTCAGTCTGATGTAGATCAAAATGATATGCACCTTGTTTCTTTAATTTCTATCTATTTGTTTGAATGCCCAAATAAAATAGATTTAGATAGTATTTATAACCATTTAAAGGAATGTATTCCAGATACTGATGCAAGCTTTACTGTGACAGATATAGAAAATTTGTTAAGGAAATATCCAAACATTTTTAAAGAAACCTGTTTTAGTTACCCTTATGTGGTAAGAAAGTGGAGTTGTTTAAGTGTCACTCCAGAAAATAGGACAATAATAGTTGAAAGGGGTCTACATATTCAGAAATTGCCTAAGAAATTACCTAAGAAGAAACAGCCACTTAAATGTGTGTATAGAAAATGGCCGTATAGGAAATATCCGTCTACTAAATTGTCATATGAAGATTGGGCACGAAAGAAATTGCCATATAAGAAAGTTCCGATTAAGAAAAGGATAAATATAAAAAGGCGGAGTATGAAAAGGTTGAATAAGAAAAGGTTGATTATCAAAAGGCTGAATAGGAAAAGGCTGAATAAGCAAAGGTTAGATAAGCAAAGGCAGATTAAGAAAGTGTGTTTGGAGATAGATATAAATATATAACCTCCAAAAGTATTTAATGGTTTAATTAAAATTTTCAAAAATGTTTAAAGTATGTTCTTTATTATTTAACTAATTGTGACTAAATTTAGATGTAGATAAGCAACATTAACTTATTTTATGAAGAATTAATGAAAAATAACTGTCAATTATTCATGCAAAAAGACTCTTGATTTTCATTGTAACTAGTAAATATTTGTTTCATTTCAATTGAACTGAAATACATCAGTTATGGATAAATAAGGCAGAAATAATTCCAGCTTTAATTTTTCTTTTTAGTGTGTACCTCATTTAATTAGATTAGATGCCATTGAAAGCAAAAACATTAATATCAAGGTTTTTGAACTGGAGAATTTACAGTGGTCTGATACAAAGATTTTTGTGAATAATAATTTTTTTTTCTGTTTTTACTGAAACTTGTTGCATCAATACAAATACACTTTGCTTTTATGACTTTGTGTTGTCTTATTTCTCTTGCAATTTTTTTGGTATATCAGTACTATTCCAGTATTGTTTCTATTTTCACAGTGTGAATGCAATTATTGCAATGAGCTTATGCTGCAAATTTTTTTGTACATGAAGAAAATGATTTTCCTTCGGTACAGTTATACAAACATTTCACTTATAAACTGTGCAGTTATGGAAAAGAAGTTGAATGATTGGATGTCTTAAGATAAGGTAAATATATGTTACCTATCCTTGTTAACAATAATGTCCTTTCATATTTATGATACACTCTGCTCATTTGGTTCAATTGTTACTGGTGATTATTTAATATTTTTCAATAAATTTTTTATTTTTTGAAATTGTGGTCTTTATGTGAAATACTTGATTCTGTAATTTTTCAAGAGTGCTCAGCATCATGAAAATTGCTTAAATTTGAAAACAATTATTCAGCACTTCAAAAGTGCATAATTTTGGAAAAAGGCTCTTTTAAAAGTGCTTAACTTTCTTGAGAAGTGCAAAGACAATTTTTTGTTTCCCATATATTAGAATAATCTATTAATTAAGAAATAATTTATTGTTGTTTTATTGTGACTCAATGTGGGGGGGAAATTGAAAATTTCTTCTTATTTATTAATTGAACCACCAATATTTAAAGAATGGATAAAAGCACAGCTTATTTTTTAGTTTAGGAACTAGATAATGTATTTCTTTAGTTGGAAAATTTATAGCAAATCATTTGATAAACTTCTAAACTGGAAAATTTTTCTTTATCTAATTTTAACCCAATAAAAAAAGCATTTTTGTTAGGATTTTTTTGCTTATCTGATATCATTTGGTTTTGATGATATTTCCTCCCCTCATCTTTTTTATGCAAACATTCATATATATTAGAGCGTTTTTGAAAAATTTCATCTTATACATAGTCGCATACCTTAAACATTAAATAAAAACAGCCTTTACTAGCTTTCAGAAGTTAGAAGCAATAAAACAATTTTTTTTATAGTCTGTCCTTTTCTGGTTACTGTTATTATTTTCTATTAAGAGAGCTTTTTAAAACTTATTGAACATGGCATTCATCTATTGTCAATTTTGTCAGTCTTGTGATAATAACCATTCTAGAATACTTGGTTTTTATATTTTTAAGATTGTAACTAAAATGTCTAATGTAGCGAGTTAATATAGGATTAAATTTACACTTTCTATTCCAGCTATGTTGATTCTTATTTGTTGCTGCATATTTAAAAGTCGAATACTAAGTTTTTGGTCATACTCTTCTTTTATATCAAAAACAGCAATTTCAGAAATTATTTATCTCTCTAAATAAACTAGCTTACTTGATAGTTAAACTGGTAAGAAAAATTGGAAAGGTTCACGGGTTTTTATTGTTAATCTTCATTCCTTGTATTCTTAACTGACAAATGTTACAGAAGTAACATTCTTAAAGGAAGAAGGGGATTACAGGGGTGCCCACAAGGCACCCCTATAATCATTAAATTTATTCCTTTGATTTACTTTCTTTGGCATCTCTGCAAAAAAAAAAAAAAAAAAAAAATAGTATCAGAAAAGAATTCATGAGTAGAGCAGATATAATTAATAAAATTCTCTTCACATGTAAATCTGTTGTACTTACAGTTTAACTTAATGTACAAGAAGAAAAAATTATTCAATGGTTCTCTTTTGGGATTGCAGCCACTTTAAGCTAATATTATATTAAAATTCTTTTTCAGAAATTTTTTCCAAATATATATATATATAATTCTGAAATGAAATAAAGTTGCTCTTTTTTATCACAAAAACTGTATTCTCCATTTGTGTATTCCTTTTACAATAGTGAGTAGAATTTTTTAAAAGAAAAATTCACCATAGTATATATAGTTATATTTTGAAAATCTAATAATTTTTAAATAAAGTAAATTTACTTACAACTTCCCCCATTTACTCCAAACAGCTGTTGTTACTAAATTAGTTTTAGTGGTAAAATAGTAAAACTTTTTTCATTGCTTATGTTAGGATGTGAAGGTCATTTTACAATTTTATATATATATATATATATATATATATATATATATATATATATATAT